>CM044432.1:190090516-190101021 GCA_024363595.1 Xenopus borealis
ATACTAGAGTCTAAAGTGCATTTTTGTGTTACACAAGTGGATCTGAATGACACCAGTGTGATATGAACCCTCCTTCCCAACAGAGCTGGCGCCTAAAAGAGTCTCTTGCTTGTCAGTCTGTAGCCAGAAGGTTGTACATGTTGAGCTATTTATGGGGAGATGCAATGGGCCTTTATTTTTAAGGCATAAAGAAGAATTGTACTTGCATTGAAACACATTTAGAGGAAATATTTATTTTTGTACAGTGTATCATTCTCTAACTGAATTATCAAACCATTCCCTCTGGGTGAGACTGAAGCCACCGCGGGGCACATGACGGACGCTTCGTTTCTCAGTAAAACACATTTAATATCAGTCAATCACTTTGTGTTGCTTCTTCTTCTCTCCGTGTTGACTAAATGTGTTTTTACCTGTTTCTGCCCTAAGCAACAGATTGTAGTGGGATCTCACAGATCAGGTTGTTTACTACACTGGTGCAATACATTACTCATTGGCACAAATCACCAGGTTTTTAGCCACAATACAGCATTTTTACATTCAGGTTGCATCTCCATATTACTAAAGACCATGGGAATGTCTCTGCTCCCCCATTGTCACTCCCTTATCTGTAGATCCCATCTGAATTCTCAGACATAACCCCATGTGTTGGGCTCCATTGGCTGGGGTTGGGGCCAGAGGGAATACATCCACCACACAAAGACCACTTTGTTGCCCCCAGTGTGTCCCAATCTTTCTTTGTACATGGACAGAGCTGCACAACAAGCAGAGTATTCTTCCCCGGTTTACTTATTCCACGACCACTTCTATTTCTAACGTTTGTCTTGTGATCACCCCTTTAGACCGGCTGCTGCGTGGTGTGTAAATTTGGCAGCCGGGGAAAACACAAACTGGTGAGTGGGCATGGATTGGACCACAGATTATTGGCAGAAAGTGTCTGTGATGGGGGCCAAGGCCCTGTAGGCAGAAGGATTCCAGGGTTCTTTATATTGTATATCAAATAGATATGAAAGCTCATGACTGGCATCAGTATGAGCCTGTTATAGGCTACAGATTATTATGAGCACAAACCCAGGTCTGATGCTAGTGCCTGGGTGGAGACAGAGTAAGGGTGCAGTAAGGAGGGTATAGCTTGTGTGCCCAAAGCATTTCTACTCTGTATATTTGTATTTATACATATGGGAGGAGGGAGGTGTCATTTTCATTCCCTTAGACTTTAATGTATTAGGGTACAGTTTATTGTGTGCCCAGAACATTCTTCTCTATAGACAGAGAACGGGCACGCTGAACAATGGGAAGACTTTAAGGCAGCTCCTTCTCCTTTTCTCATTAATAGCCTGTGGGCTCCTGAAGCCTCTTATTAGTGATCTCTCAGAAGCCTGTCAAGATAAAGGGGAAATGTGGAGAGAAGACAGAAGGGCCCAGTAATAACCCCCAGAAAGTGGTATTTCAGTAGGAATGCACTATGGCGTGTCAGCACTCCCTGTAGGCTGCGGCACTCACACAATCAAAGAAAATAAGGAAAATCATTAAAAGATGCCTGAAGTGCTCAGTGAGGGAGTGAGATAGAGTCAGAGAGTGGGGGCGCAGCAAGGAGCATAGGGGAGGTGAGAGTAAGGCAGCAGTGCCCATACTTTACTAATGGGAGGTCTACTTTCAGTGGTGTCGTCCCATTATGATCTATATCCTTAAAAGCATTGTTAGCATTCTGTTCCATTAAAAATATTACTTAAATATCATATTGATTTAAGAGTGAATTTATATTGCTATATTTAACAAACAACTATTTCTTATGTAACCTTAACATAATAAATATTTGAATGAAAAGCATGAAACAGGAGGATGATATAGTCAAGCTGTTTGTTGACAGTGTCTTGAGATCTACTTATCACCAGCCAGGGCCGGGCCAGACCTGATGGGCGCCCCAGGCAACCCACCCGACCCCATAGCCCCTCCTCTACACAAGAGCGTGCATGTGCGTCTACGTGAACAGCGTCTACGTGAACAGCGCGTCACCTCCTACCCTCTCGGGGAGCACGCACTGATCCATGCACCACCACCACTCACCCAAGGCGCAAACCCAACGTTGGATTCTGAAGCCTGGACTGGGGGTAGGCAGCAGTAAAAGGTACGTGCCTGGCACCCCCCCAAAATTTGCCCCTAGGCAGGTGCCTACTTTGCCTACCCCTAGTTCCGGCCCTGTCAACAGCTAAAAGTCTACTGGTAGATCCCCATCTATTGGGCACCCCTGGACTAAGAGATGCATCTATATTGTTACTAATTTGCTTACCAGAACCCTGAAAATCAATATGGTTAAAAATGGCATATTGTATAAAGTGAATTTATTGCACGAGGCTAAAGTCTCAGTTTGTCAATAGCAGCAATGATCCAGGACTTGAGACTTGTCACAGGCTTGTCTTCCTCTTTCTTGTGTGACTGCCCATGTGCAGAAGAACAAAATGCTGAACTTCAGCTAAAAAGTCAGGTATTTCATTCAACTACGAATGCGTTTGCCCCGGGAAATTTTAAGAAAGAAAATGCCATTAGAGGATCGCTCCATGGTGCTCACTGGTGTAACCCCCGGGCCGGGCAGTTTTCTGCTGATAGGAGCATCAGCTAAGGGTTTCAGGTAAGTCAATACAATCATTTGGGGGTACCTAACATATGACACCCCCAAGTGCACAAAGACTTTCCTTCTCCTTTAAGCCTTTGGCAGCAGGGCCTTATCATGATATGAGCACAGTTTTATATTACTGGAGCACCATTAATTCTCCTGCACCCACCTAGCTTAGGTATTGTCTCTGCGTATTAAGGAACTGGGGATGCAATTGATATTTTATATATTATTTGTTCCCAAGGTCGGACTGGGCTGGTGGGACACAGGGAAAAAACCTGGTGGGCCCCAAGATTGTGTGGGCCCTGTCTCTTTTTGTCCCCACCAACCCAGATCCGCACCCACATCTGCAAAAAGAAGGCTTGGAAATGCCAAAAGAAGCAGTATGGGGGGGGGTTGTAGGGGGGCACTAGGGCAACAGCCCAGGTGGGCCCCAGCCCCCCCCCATTCTAACCCTGTTTGTCCCTTTATAGAGACAGGCTTCTGTCATGGGTAGGTGATTCTCAATATACATTGTTACTCATTATTTCATCAATAATGAATAGGGATGGAAGAATTTGACCCGTTCCGCCATTAAAGTCTATGAGTGTCATTTTGACACATGGAGAATTTCTTTTTTTGTGACGCATGTCTTTTTTTTTCATTCAAGTCTATGGGCTTCTATGGTTGAAAAAATTCACCCATCCCTAATAATGAATGAAAATGTAGGCTACATACCATCAGTTCTACGGCCATTTAGCACATTTTACTTCTAATAGGGGGGTTGACAGTGGGCCCCTGAGGGTTCTCTAGTGAGACCTAATAATGTGTGTTGGAAAGTTGCTTACAATTATATTTTCTTTTAGTATGCAAAACACTGTTTTGAGTAGAGTACCCCCCTTAATGGAGAAGGAAAGACTAAAATAGAGCTTTATCAGAAAGGTCTATATAAATACACCAGTAAACCCTCAAAGTAATGCTGCTCTGAGTCCTCTGTCAAAAGAAACACAGTATTTCTTTCCTTCTATTGTGTCACATGGGCTTCTGTATCAGACTTCCTGTTTTCAGCTTAAACCTCCAGGGCTAGGGCTTGAGCATGCTCAGTTTGCTCCTCTCTCCCCCTCCCTTTATCCCCTTCCCCTCCCTGTTGTAATCTGAGCCCAGAGCTATGAGTGAGCAGGGAGAGACTCAGGCAGGAAGTGATGTCACAACAATCTAATATGGCAGCTGCTATCCTAAACAAACAGAGAGCTTCTAGAGCAGTTAAGTCAGGTATGGTAAAGCATTCTGCACAACATATTTAGTCTTATAGCTTGCATTATTGTCGTTAAACTATTAGCAATAAACTGCTTTTGTAGCTTTCCTTCTCCTATAAATTGGAGAGACACATCATGCCAATGTCAGAGGGAAATTAAGGGGAAAGATCCTTCTATAAAATAAAAGGCCTCATTCATGACCAGTAATTCAGTGTGCAAAGTGCAAATATGGAGCATTCTGACAATTTCTAATTTTTTTTTTTTGCAAATTGCACGTGCCTTCCTTCCTATAAGAATAGTCGCAGGTCTCTGAGCTTCACTCGGCTCACTGAGACTGTGACCAACTCCATGAATACAGTGCTGCCTTGTATTGTACGTTCATGAGGGGTGGGGGGTAATGTAGTCCTCCTATCTATTGCACCTTAAAGCTGGCCATAGACGCAAACCGAGCAGATCTTTCCCCGTGATGCCACTAATGGCAGGGCTATATTGGGGGTGATCCAAACGTTGGGCCCTATAGCTGAACAATGGGATTACGATGAGGGCAATGGGCTCAGAAAGGTCAGTTGGGTTAAAATCAAACCTTCCCGATCAATATTGTAGCCAGATATCGATCGAGAAGACCCATCAGAAGCCCCCCAATTTACACGGGCACACAAGCTTTCAAATTGTTCTGAAATTGGTGGCTTTATCTGCCTGTGTATGGCCACCTTTACTTACATGCCATTCAAATTCACAAGTCAGGGACACTCAAAAGAAGTGGGACTACTTACCTGCCCTGTGCCCTGTGATGCACCTGGAAGAAGTGGTTTCTGCATGAAAACTAAGGGGCAATCGAATGAATTCTAGATTGAATTCTAGCCAATTTAGTTAGCCAAACATGTTTATTATTGGTGCTACTCATTCACTGGCAAACATTGGATCTGTTA
This sequence comes from Xenopus borealis, assembly GCA_024363595.1. Classification (NCBI taxonomy): domain Eukaryota; kingdom Metazoa; phylum Chordata; class Amphibia; order Anura; family Pipidae; genus Xenopus; species Xenopus borealis. The sequence goes on from CM044432.1 coordinate 190,095,292, forward strand.
CTCACGGCAACCAATCAACAGTGAGTTGTCACAATTCTGGTGAAGTTCCTGAAAGCAAACGTTTGATTGGTTACTGAGGCTTATTGTACAACAGATACATTTTATTTCTCCTCTGAATAAGCCCCCTTGCATGGAAACCTTTTGTCACCCAGTTTATTTCTACCACGACAACAATGGGGGAGCAACATATTGACGTATTGTAACCAAATCAACACCACAAATAGTAACACTGGGAAGCCTTTCTTGTTCCATGGAGTCTAATTGCAAGAAAAACCTGTAATTAACAACACGGGGGAACTGAATTACATTAGAATATTCATCGCGACATATTGTGACAAAGGGAACAAAGGATTCATCCTGTTTTTATGCGTTTGTGGAGCCGAGCGCTGGTTTAATAACTGATAAGATAAAAAACAGTATTCTTTCTTATTTTGAATGTTTCTCAAACACTGTGTTTTTAGAGGGGAAAATAAAACCAAAAACAAGGCATTTTTTATTGATGCCCCAAACCATCTGTATCTTGTTCATTATTATGGGATCTATAGGGAAAGTGGGAACAATACGTTCCTGTAAATGAATCTGGTTTCTCCCCATAAGAAAAAGAGCACAGGGGGAAAAAGTCTGACCCCGCCCAGTAATCCATAGCAACCTATCAGGCGTCTGCTTTCATTCCTGCTCCAGGTCAGTAAGTGTTAGAAATTAAAGTCCAATCAGGGGAATTGGGTAGAGGCTCTGGCCCAGCCACTCGCCAGTGAAATAGTCAAAAATAAATGGAAAGCCAATACCTTGTCTGCTACAAGAGGGGGAATCCCAAACTTTATTCCATGGTGCTCACAACACTTCAATGTTTTCAACACTGAAGTGTTGTGAGCACCATGGAATAAAGTTTGGGATTCACCCGTTAGTAGCAGACAAGGTATTGGCTTTACATTTATTTTGACAGTAAGGGGCAGATTTACTAAATTCACATATATTCACATGAGGGATTGGAATATTCAATCGAATTTTCAAAAAGATTAGAATTTCGAATATGCAAATTAGGCAAATTAGACCATCGAATATTCGAATTTGAATTTAATTTTATTCGAATATTCGATGGTCGAATACTTCCCCTTTAAATTTAAATTCGATCACCTACTTCGCCAGATTAAACCTACCGAAATGGGGATCATTCCCTAAGATCGAATAATAAAAATTCGATCGATCGCATAAAATTGTTCAAACATTCGATTCGAATTGAATTCGATCGAATTTTCCCTATTCAATTGTTCGTTCGATCGATCAAATTGCGCTAAAAAAAATTCTAATTCAAATTTTTTTAATTCCCCACTATTCCCTGGTTGAATTTCGAATTTTTTTTTCATTCGAAATTCGACCCATAGTAAATCTGCCCATAAGTGTTAGATACTGATGGGTGTTAGCTGGCTGGTAGGAATGATTCCTGAAACCATGAATAAGGGAAAAAGGGTGCAAAGCTTCTATTTTTTCCCTTAAATAAAGGCCCCTTGCCTTCTGGGCAGTGGCGTAACTAGAGTGCACCAGGCCCCCTTGCAAAAAAGGCACATTTAGATCCCCATCCTGCCGCCCACTTCCCGTCCTGTAATAATAATATTAATATAATTAATAAAAAGTTAAACCAAAACATTTCTATTGGGCTTCTTTAATATTAAAATTACTTTTTTTCCCAGCAGACTTAAGGTACGGAGATTCAAATAACAGAAGGATACGCTCTTTGCAAAACCCCAGGTCCTGAGTATTCTGGATAACAGGTCCCATGTGTGTACTGTTTATTTATCACTTTCAAATATTGTGCTCCCGCTTTGCAGATGGAAGAAGAATAACAATAACAATAGTAATAATAATAGAAAAACACACAAATTTGTGATGGGGCCTCCAATGACGGGAAGGACAGGGGCTTCAGAGATATCAAGTTCTCTGATGGGGAGATAACAGTGTTGAGGAATCACGTGACTCCATGTACTCAAGTGGTTAAGTCAGAAAGAACGGAATTTCTTTTGGCCCTTTTTACTTGTCAACCAGAATCCACGTTGAAGAGCTGGATGCCCTGAGGGTTCCAGTAGAGTCCGACTCCCAAGTGATAAACTGAAGACCAAACGTAGTCTTCTTCCACGTACTTGAACTTCAGCTCCGGGAATTTCTTAGAAAGGAAAAAAAACCATCTCAGATGTTATTGAGATACAGTCAGCACCCAATTATTCATTTATACACTGATCTTTATACAAATATATCTACAAATGATCTAAAACATTGTTCAGGTATGGGACCTGTTATCCAGAATGCTTGGGACCTCAGGTTTTCCGGATAACGGACCATTCTGTAATTTGGATCTTCATACCTTAAGTCTACTAGAAAATCATGTAAACATGAAATAAACCCAATAGGCTGGTTTTGCCTCCAATAAGGATTAATTATATCTTAGTTGGGATCCACTACAAGTAAAGACAAAGGAAATAATTTCTAAAAGTTAGAATTATTTGCTTAAAAGGAAGTCTATGGGAGATGGCCTTGCTGAAATTCAGAGCTTTCTGGACAATGGATCCCATAGCTGTACAACAAAAATAATTTGACTCTCCGCTGATTTATTATAGCAGAAGCAGGGCAGTGGGAATGTTTTGGACCCCTCTAATATCTCATCTCCATTCTTGGCAGTAAGTGGTCAACTACCTGATGACTGACCAAAAGCTTCTCCCTCCTTAGTGCAAGCTAGAACAATATTTATTCTGCAGAATGCTTTACCATACCTGAGTAAACAGCTCTAGAAGCGCTCTGTTTGTTTAGGATAGCAGCTGCCATATTAGTTTGCTGTGACATCACTTCTTGTCTGAGCCTCTCCCTGCTTCTCATAGATCTGGGATCAGATTACAGCGGGGAGGGAGAGAGGAGCAAACTGAGCATGCTCTATCCCAAGCCCTGGAGGTGAAAACAGTAAGTCTGATACAGAAGCCCATGTGACACAATAGAAGGAAAGAAATGCTGTGTTTCTATTGACAGAGGACTCAGAGCAGCATTACTTTGAGGGTTTACTGGTGTATTTATATAGACCTTTCTGATAAAGCTTACTTAGTTTTAGCCTTTCCTTCTCCTTTAAGATTAGAAGGGCAAAGCACAAGAGAAGGACCCAACTTTCCAAGTTTTTCTCCACAATTCAGCATCACCATGCTCCCTACTAGTCACTGCAACTGATTAGTGACTCAGTACTTGCTGCTGAATTTATCCCCCTTCCATACGAAGTACCGGAATCTGACCCAGAGCAGCAATTTAAAGGCAGTAATCACACTACATGGTAATCTGTGGCAATTGCCAGCAGCTAGGGGGCATTTTGTTTTGCCCTAACAGCAGCAGACCCAAAGCACCTTGTGAGCCAATGGAAGAGCTAGACTTTATGAGGGAAAGCATCTACTGTTACATAGTTTTACCTCTGAGGGGTATTGGGGGCCCAGGGTTAAACTCTAAAGGAGAAGTCAACCCTATTCCGAATATTTCCGACGAGAAGAAGATGAAATCCGATCCCTGAATCTACACCGGTTAGTAAAGAGTTAGGGGTATTTGCCCGGGGTAACACTTAGGCTGGAGGGAGGGGGTCTTGGTGGGGGGTAGGGTTTTTTTTAACGTTAGGGTTGAATTCTCCTTTAAACACAGACCTAAGACATGAGGCAGTTCCTAGGAGTTTTATTGGCAACAAATGAATGAGGAGGTTGTGAGTCTGAGCAACACTAAGATATAATAATATAGGAGAATACAAGGCTGGGGGTACAGAGATGATCCTTTCTCCCATGGCTACATGTGCACAGAGAGCTCAGCACTTTATTCTTCCTTCTATCTGAGCCCAGAGCAGAGGCCTCAATGGAAAAGGAATAAAAGGCAACTTAGTGCATAAGGCCATGTATAAAGGTCTCATTACACGTGTCCAACACTTGAGCCAGTGACCCCCCTCTTAGGAAGATCCCATCTTGCCTCTGGAATGCATCACTGCTGCACATTCGCCAGACTCCTAGTACCCCATTCCTGCTGAAATATACTCTGCACTGGCGCTACAATTCACAGCAATAAATCCCCATCTGGAGGCTTGAGAATGTGCCCTCATCAGTCTGTCTATGGGAGGGAGCTGTCAGCTCTGCTAATGACTCTGTAATCTCTTGCTCCATGCTCAGCTCCATGCGTTGCCTGTATCAGGGATCCTGGGCACACAACTGCTGGATCTATAAATTATTATTCTGTGCGTTACCCAAAAGCATACACCTGGAGGCACATTTATAGGTCGAATTTCAAATTCATATGAGTTTTTAAAAACTCCCCTAAACTCCATAAATTCGACCAATTTTATGAAAACAAAATTTTTTTTTTTTTTAAACTTGGATGAATGGAATAAACCCAAAAAAACTCAAATTGAGTTCGATTCGAATTTTAAAAACCTGAGTAGAGTTTTTTCTCTGAAAAAACCTTGAATGTCAGGAAGGCTTATTTCTATTTGATCCTCAATAAATCTGGCACATAGGGCACTTTACCCACCGCTGGAGTCAGTCTGAAAGCTGTGCCAGTCAAAACACCCCCCTCTGCCTGTCATGTAAGAGTTTATTACTCACTATAATAAAGGTTGCCATATACAGGCCAATAAAAGTTTCTGACTCAGCAGCTTATTGGACCATACGTGGGAGTCTCATGAATGTTGACCCAACTGACATGTGAACGGATAACAGGCAGGTCCCTATCCAGCAGGTCAGAGAATCCCATCAGTCCAGAAGCAATTTGGAGCTTCATGTGGTCTTCTAATGGGTCAGCAGCATAATCCCATCACTGACCGTGGAGCCAAACAAAGACGCACTAATGTAACCACACGGGGAGACAATACACCAGTCATTCTATTATTTATAAGTAGGGATGACCAATATTTTGGATTCGGCCGAACCCCGAATCCTTCCCGAAAAAATCGTCCGAATACCGAACCGAATCCGATCCCTAATTTGCATATGCAAATTATGGGTGGGAAGGAGAAAACATTTTTTACTTCCTTGCCAAAAAGTCACGTGATTTCCCTCCCTGGCCCTAATTTGCATATGCAAATTAGGATTCGGTTCGGCCAGGTAGAAGGATTTGGTTGAATCCGAATCCTGCTGAAAAAGGCCGAATTCTGTCTGAATCCTGGATCCGTGCATCTCTATTTATAAGCATGTGGCGAGGACTAATAATAAAACGTGATTACAGCGAGGGTGACAATGTTTGCAAAGCTCCTGTACCTTTAATAATGGAGGGGAACCTTATCTTATCGCTGCTGGAATAGATTCTACCTGATGTCTTCCTTTATCCACTTGTGATCAGACTCTTCTTCTTCTTCTCTGCACAAAGAGTGGGAACGTCTTGTTACATACAGGGACCCCATTTTTGGGTTCATTGCTTCATGAGTCAGAACCAGAAGGGCAGAGAATACAGCGAGCCACATGTTTCTATTAGCAAATAACTAGTGTGATTAATGACAAGTTGCTAGAGTTTTTGGGTGGAGTTCCCCTTTAATCAATCAGTATAACGCCTCCTGATTAATGGGTTGCGTCTGACCCAGGAACGCACTGTGATTGATATTGTAAAACAAAGTGACTCACGGTATATTGTGCAAGAATAATCCCACAAACACAACATAATCCCTGACATTAAAGACTGAACATTCCATTGGCCTCATGCACCCAGTCACCCTCCTCGTGGGGGTTCAACACGACA
>CM044432.1:190229523-190243413 GCA_024363595.1 Xenopus borealis
ACACTACAGCCATTACAAAATGCAGCGTTTTTTAAAAAAAGAACGGCGATGTACAGAGATACTAGTGTGCACCGTAGGTTCTGACTCTTAAAGGAATACAGCAGAAGCTGGCACGGCCCCCCTGGACTTTTGTTGCATTGTTCCAACAATTGAATAACAGGGGCAGAGAAGAGGAATACACATAATAAAGTATGAATAATGGATAATGGAAACTTGCTTGGAAATTAAAGGGGGGGTTTGGACCAATCAGAAACACAGGAAGTTTTCAGGACTTCAGAAAGTCTAAAGAACTGGTGAGATTTGTGTGGCTTTAAAAGACCAATGAAATGGTTAAATGTGTTAAAAGTGATAAAACGAGGGCAGAGAAGCTAAAGCCAGAACTGGAACCCCAGCACTTACAACCTGGGCCAGTCCGGCTGTTGCACAACTACAAGTCCCCCAATGGCTATAAAGTGGAGGTGAGTGAAGAATACAGTGTGAGAAGGTTAACAGTGGTGCTTGGGTGTCCCCGTGTCCACAATTAAACTACAGAGCAGCCGATGTGTCGGTATCACGTAGTTTCAAGCTCGCATTCCCTCCAGTTGTGCTGAACTACAACTCCCGCCTATTCAGCGCGCGCTGCACCACAGACTAAGCCGCAGAGACCCACGGGGAGGAAAGTGCACTTACCTGGAGATGCGGCGGCTCCCCGGCCCGGTCAGGCCTAACTGGACTGGAGGGAGGAGGGGGAAATACGCAACAACGACCCCGAACCAAGATGGCGGCAGAGGAAGCCCCCACTCATACAGACGGGCACTCGGCACCTCGGCCCCCACAGCCCCAGCGGGCACCGGGTTCCTGATCCCTTTCCTCTGTATAGTATTGTTCTCTTTATGTTCCCTTCTCGCCCACACACCGCTCCTCACACGCCAAACCGCGCAGCTCTTCCACCCGGCCAACCTCAGCCTCGCCACAACCGCTGGCTCCGCCCTCCTTTGTCAATCCCTACGGCCTATTGGCGGCAGGAGGCAGAAAGCTAACGCGGATTGGAGAAACGTGTTGTCAATCGCTTCCCCCCCTCTTGAACCTCCTCCTTTTACGTCATTTTTATAAAATTATATTTGATAGGACAGCAGCTCCGCCCTACGTTCGACTAAGGCACCCCACTTAGGCCGAGTGACGTATGGCGCGTATAGGTGGGAGAGGTGTGGCAAAGAGTTCAGATACACAGTGGGTCGTCCCAAGAGTTTGGCGTGGCTTTCAAGGATCCTGGTGATTGACAGGTGAGGTAGCGAGAGAAAGCGGAAGATTGCGCGTGCGCAGAAACGGCGAGACTGAACTCAGTCTCCAAGTTCCAGCCCTCTGGTTGCTGCTGAACATTAATTGGGAGGTTTTGGCGGGAGTGGGGTATGTGGCAGTTGTAGTTTCCTCACAGTGAGTCAGACGTGTTCTCTTGAGGCAGTTTGTGATGGACAAGGCCTTGGTATGAGCGCCTCAGTTTATGCCTCAGCTCTGAGGTGTTTCTCTGTGGGTTTTTATTTCCTGTTTAACTGTAAGAAATTATATTATGAAGACCAATTGAAAAGTCGCTTACAACTGTCCATTTTATAACATACTTTAACCATACCTCCCAACTGTCCCTTTTTCGCAGGGACAGTCCCTCTTTTGACAGCTCAACCTGCAGTCCCTCATTTGTACTGGAAAGTCCCTCTTTTCTCTGCACCGAACAGCCAGAAAAAGAAAAAAAAGTTTCTAACTTAATTGGCTTTTGGCAGAGAGCCCAGAACAGCTAACAAATGCAAATAAGATACTTTGTAACCATTTTGATATAAGAAAATAAGTAATTAAAACAGTTTAGATAAGGAGAAATATTTTCAAAATGTCATAAACTGCCAAATTTTGTAAAATGAACATGGTAATTAGGGGGTGTGTCCACAAAAATGAGCGTGGGCAAAAAATTTAGCTGCACTACCTGAAAAAACATTTTTGGTCACTCTTTTTACTTCCAAAATGTTGGGATGCTTTAACTTAAAGATGAAGTCAACTCCTCTGGCGCTAAAACCCCTCCCCCAGCTGGGAACCCTAGGCATGTGCCTCTTCTGCCCCCTTCCCCTAGTTCTGGCCCTGGCAGGGGTGCTGCTTAAAATCACCTTCTTTCTGCTCCTGTTCTACCAATGTCCGGCCCAAATAAATCCGTAATGTTGCCGCGTCAGTATCACACTTAGGGGCAGATTTATCAAGGTTTGAATTGGAAATTTTAATTTAAAAAATTTGAATTACGAGCTATGTTTGTGTACTTCGACTAGGGAATAATCCAAATTTGTTTTGAATTGCGAAATTCATCATGTACCGTCTCCTGCGAAATTGCTGTTTTAGCCTATGGGGGGGGCTCCTAGAACCTATGTGGAGTCAATTGGTGGACTTTGAAAAAAAATTAAGTTTTTTTAAGAAAAACTTCTAATCGAATTTGATTGAATGCACTAAAACTATTCAACCAAAAAAACTCCGATTTCATTTCAGTTGCTCTTTTTGAATTTTGCAGTTTTTCGAATTTGAAATTCGACCCATGATAAATCTGCCCCTTCGAGACACCAACAATGTGGGGGCCAATCACTAAAACGGCCAAAGAGATTTATTTGCACATCTCTGTTTGGTGTTTCAGTCTGTGCGACAGAATGATAAGAAATACAAGGTATCATATGAAACATAAGTCATTTAGGCCATTCCCCTGATCCTTACAGGCCACGCCCAGGTATTCTTAACCACACCCCAATCCATGCCCGCTAGAAACCTTGTGCCTGTTTTACGGTCTGCACTGGAAGCCTTTGATCTTCAGTTCTGATTGACAGCTGCTCGCTTTGAATTTGATATAGAGAATAATTGTACCCCCTGTTGTAAAATATAAGGATATAATACATCACTGAGAAGTTACACGACCATATCTTTTATTTTCTACAGATCATGGAACTCTGAGGTTACATATTTTACAACAGTGGCACATTATTTTTTTCTGTGAGTCATGTGACACCAGTTGCATCACTGAGCACAAATTATAACTGATGACATCACTATGCATCATATAAGGATATCATATGGATATCATTTATGAGATATTTATGGCTCCCATACAGCATCAGTGCAAGGGACAGTCAAAAAAGGAATAATGATAGATTTCTTATAATAATACTTTTTCTGCTCAATCAAAGGGGAACTGACAGAAAATGTCATTCCAAGCAACTACCCACTATACATTTATTACACTTTTCAATGCTTTTATATGAAATATTATTGTTTTGAAGGCAATAGCCTTCTGTCTGTTTATAATCTGTGCATTAAGTAAGTGAGACATAGTCACATATTTATCATGAGTCGAATTTCGAATTCACATGAGTTTTTTTAAACTAAAATTCGAATATTTTTGAAATTCGACTGGGGGGTTATCTGTGAAAAAAATCAAGTATCTAAAACTCGGACAAATTTTACCGACCCGAAAACTCAAATCGAATTTGATTCAAATTCGACCAAACTCTGAAAAAAACTCCAATGTTCGGAACGTCAAATGTTCAAGCACCCCACTGGACCTCTCCCATCAACTTCGAGAATTTGAATTCTTAAAGAGCCGGAGTTTGATCAATCTTGAAAACTGAGCTTGAATTTAAAAAAAATGCTCAGAATCCCCTTCCCTATGGAAGTGACTCAAAACCAGTGTGATTCCAAGCATTTTGCTGCTGTTTGCTGAATACTCTGTTACTGTTTGCTGAATACTGTGCCTCACTCACAGACGGCAGGTGAGCTTCATTCATACTTGCAGGCTAGCGAGTGCCAGGGTCCAGAAGGTACCAGTCCAATATTTAAAGACCTGCCTTTCGATTAAAGGGCAAGGAAAGGCAAAGAAATAAAATCCCATTTTTACTTTCTTTAATAAAAAAGAAATCTATCTCCAATATACTTTAATTAAAAAATGCGTACCGTTTTTATAAGAATGCAGGGAAATCCTCCCTTCATTTACTGCTGTGGATAGAAATTTGCAGACGGTCCCTAACTTCTGGCAGGGAAACAATCATACTTATGAACAGCAGGGGGAGCCCCTGCCTTACTTACCAGCCATGAAGAACTCCAGCAACTTTGTTTTTTGATCATTTATGACGATCCCTAAGAAGCCCAGATCACACTGAGCATGTGCACAGTCTTGGTCTTGCAAAGATGTATAACAAAGTTACAAGATGACAGCCCCCTGTGGCCAACTTTGAAAGCATAAATCATTTGTTTGATTAGGCTTGTGGTGCAGTAAGTTCATGTTTATGTTTAGTATACAAAATACACCATTTCTACTCTTATTCTATTTTACACTTTCCTTGCCCTTTGAGGCTTTCAGAACCGCTCTCATGTTAGACACCCCCAGGGATTACACTTATTTACCTCATACCCAGGACTGGACTGGGATTCACAATGGGCCCTGGCATTCCTTGTACACAGAGGCCCAAACAGCCCCCACCAGCCCACTAAATAGTCATGTTCTATGGCATCTTATAGCAACACCGCTGCCATTTGCCGATCCCACAGATTGTCAGTCCGGGCCTGCTGATACCCCAAGCTTGTGCTCCTGTTAGTAGAAATCTGCACCCACCTGGGGTACTTCTGTATGAGTGCCACGGGCCAATCATCTTCTTTACTCTTCAGTTACATTGGGCTGACACATGCTCAGTTGAGTGAAAAAGTTGCAATGGAAGAAGAAGTTGCACCATGGAAGAAAATCACTCGCTCGTGAGAAGTACCCAGACTGGGGTAGTTTTCTGCTAACTGGAGCACTCACCCAAGGTTAGGGTATCAGATAAGTGATTAAAATCAGTGGGGGTACCTAACATTTGGCAACCCTCAGTGATTCCACCTTACCCTCTGCTTTAATGTTTGCTTGGTGTGAATAACCAAGTGGCTGTTCTTGTGATTCTCAGAAGTACAGCACTCGTGGCAATACAGGTATGGGATACGTTATCCGGAAACCCATTATCCAGATGTCTCCGAATTACAGAAAGGCCATCTCCCATAGACTCCAAATAACCCAAAATTTTAAAAATGATTTCCTTTTTCTGTGTAATAATAAAACAGTAGCTTGTACTTGATCCCAACTAAGATATAATTAATCCTTATTGGAAGCAAAACCAGACTATTGGCTTTATTTCATGTTCCCGTAATATTTTAGTAGACTTAAAGGGGTTGTTCACCTTTGAGTTAACTTTTAGTATGATGTAGAAAGTGATATTCTGAGACAATTTGCAATTGGTTTTCATTTTTTATTGTTTGTGGTTTTATAGTTATTTAACTTTTTATTCAGCAGCTCTCTAGTTTGCAGTGTCAGCAATTTGGTTTCTAGGGTACAAATTCCCCTAGCAACCCTGCATTGATTTGAATAAGAGACTGGAATATGAATAGGAGAGGGACTGAATAGAATGATAAGTAATAAAAAGTAACAATAACAATACATTTGTAGCCTTACAGAGCATTTGTTTTTAGATGGGGTCAGTGACCCCCGTTTGAAAGCTGCAAAGAAACAGAAGAAAATTGCAAATCATTAAAAAACTATGAAAAATAAATAATGAAGACCAATTGAAAAGTTTCTTAGAATTGGCCCTTCCAGCATATACTAAAAGTTAACTTGAAGGTGAACCACCCCTTTAAGGTATGAAGATCCAAATTACAGAAAATATCTGTTATCCAGAAAAACCCAGGATTAAGTGCCTCCAATCTTCAGAACTCTATATGTATATATATATGTATATATGTGTGTGTGTGTGAATATTATTACACCCCTTTTAATAACTAAGGCCAACTTCTTTTTTATTTCCATATATTTTTACAGAGAGCCAACACATTAAAAATTGGTATAAATAGAAAAATAATTTGCAGTGATTTTTCAGCACATCAACGAGTCGAACATTAATTTCAAGTTCTTGACGCCATACAGTACTTTCCCTCTTTGGATAATTAAAAACCCCCCAAAACTGTATTCACAGGAAACACAAAAAGAAAACAGAATCACCGGCCGTGTATGGATGTTGAAATCTTAGAGTCGTACAGAAAATACCCTAGAAGGGAACTGAAGCACTAAGTTAACATGGGCACATACTGTACCTCCCAACTGTCCCGTGTTTCGCTTAACAGTAACAATTTTGACAGCCCAACTCACAGTCCCAGATTGTTACTGAAATGCCCTGACTTTCTCTTTGATCGCCTGCACTGAACAGCTATAAAAACATACAATGTTTCCAACTTAATTGGCTTTTGTCAGAGAGCACAGAATATGTTGCAGGTGCACTTAGATACAGTTGTTACAATTTAAGATAAGCAAAGACACAACTGTAACAATTTAAGAAGCAGGTCTCTTGGGGAAACTCCTTCAAACATTTTTTTTTTCAGTTCAGTTGTTTTCAGATTTTTCCCCAGAAATAAAGACTTTTTTCAGTTACTTTCCATTATTAATTTTTTTACTGTTTTTCTAAAATCTAAGTTTAATGTTCATGCTAGCGTGGGTCCATTTTTAGCAACCTGTGCCTGACCCGTACCTGCAATCCGCAACCCGCATTCCTACTCACCTGGACCCGCTACCCGACCCGCTGACCATCAGTAATCAGGAAGTGCTGTCATACTGACCATCTAGAAACAGGAAGTGCTGTCATTGTAACCGGAAGTGACACCATCGGAAGTAGTAAAAGCCCGCAACCTGCAGAACCGCCAACCCACGTCTATACCCACACCCGGAACTTCTACCCGAAACCCTCAGGGTACCACAGGTTTTTTGCGAGTATCCTGTGGGTACCTGACAGCAGGGACAAATATAACAAATGTATCAACTAAATGTATCCATTTAGAACATTTTAGAGGGTCGGCGACCTCTCCTCCCAGAGCTGCTTTAGAAGGTGAGAGATGACACTTAACACTTCGATATTAGAAAAACTGTGACACATAGAAAATAGAAAGATATTGGAAAAAGTTGTTATTTCTGGGGATCTGTCTGAAAACAACTAGTTATTTGAAAGTGACCAACCCCTTACCTGCGTTACCCATAACTCTTTTGGACTAGGACTACATCAGCCTATTAATTTGGTCTAGAGATGTGTGGGTGCAGGCTGATTTACACACACACAGAGCAGAAGAACTCAACCCAAACCTGCCCAAGACCTTACTCTGACAGCTGTCTCCATTTATAGGTACATGTCTACCCTGCCTCCTCTCATGGTATCAAAGACGGGTGGGTTAGGTTTGGGAGTGGGTTGGTTACGTTTGGGAGAGGCCAGGTTAGGGTCAGCAGCAGGCAGGTTAGGGTCGGGAGCGGATTGAATTTTTGTTGACCCACACATCATTAATTTGATCCATTCCCAGCAGGTCTGAAAGCTATTTAGTGTAGGGACCAATAGATTCTATACAGCATCTATGGAGTTAATCCCCATACCCTGCCTTTTGTTATTGGGTGTAAGATCTTATTCAACACCTTTAATTATTGGACAAAGGGTGCAATGGCCACTCCCTTCCACAAGGCTTTATAATGTGTGTACGGAGGGGCCTCTGTCTCCCTGGCTCCTGGTGTCTGATCCACTAGGTGCTCCCTTTGAGCCTGGGATCACCAAGGCCCCAGTAAAGCCATGTGCCCTGAAGGGACCTTTACCTTCAGAGACTGAGTCAGGAACCAGATTATCCTGTGAATAGGTTAGCTATCATTAGGGCAGATCTTTAATAGACTCTCTAGGAGAGTGAGATAGCCAGTGTTATATAGTATGAACAACTCTGGTTCCAACAAGGAGTAATAGCAGGAAGTGATCTTCCTACAAGACTTCCCTGTATGCCTTTAGTGCAAGGTTTTCAAGTGGTTAGGGATTAGGCCTTAGCAGCAGCTACCGGTTCCTATGTTGATTTCCCGATCCCCACACTGGCAGGAGGTAATGCTTTGAAAGGAATTGATGTACCCGTGACTATTCTGCATTAGCGGAATTACAGTCTTTATTTTGCTGTATCTGCTTCTGCTATCTTTCCTCCTCTGTGATATGCTACACCTGCACCAACTCCTGCGTGAGTAAACCTGAGGTCATTGCTTTGAGCTAATAAACCTGTTCATGTTTTCACCAAGAACCTTCTGGCATCCCAAATATCTATTTTTATGGTACAGAGCCTGTGTATTTGCAGTTCAACTACCTCTTAAAGGGGAAGCTTCCACTTGGCAAAGGCCCTGCCCTGCTGTGTAGTGTCGCAGTGTAACCCATGCTCATACATCTAGCTGGACACTTTAACTAATTTGTGCTGCCGAGCCCAAAAAAGCGTTACATTAGCAACATATTTTTTTTCTACATTCTGGTAGTTTTTAAAAGGGTTTTTTTGTTTTTGGATTTCAGCTTTTTAGTTTGATATTTCCACTGTTTACCATCTAAGTGGCAAGTTCAACTTACCTTAGCAACTAAGCGGCAGTGTGAATGAAAAAGTAGACAATGAGACCTAAACTCAAAGATTTAAAAAAAAAAAAAAAAAAAAATCAATACATTTAAGGTCTCAAAAATCATCTGATTTCTGGTTGTTGGGCTTACTGACCTGATATAATCATACCCCTATCATTTGGGTCAGAAAATAAACCAGAAAAAAAGCAAATAAACCGCAGAATATGACATTGTATATTACAAGGTCATTATAAAGTTAACTTCTCCTTTAATCCTGTACCTACTCATCTGTGTAAATGTGACATATCCCCTCGCCAACCTAAATGAAATTACATGTAAACTGTGAGGACAAGCAAATTGGGAAACATTCCATGTCAAGTGCTTTCCATTAATAAAGGGGCTTCGGATATTGAAATCCTATTCATTTAAAGGGGTGGTTCACCTTCAAATTAACTTTTGGTATATTGTAGAAGGCCCAATTCTAAGAAACTTTTCAATTGGTCTTCATTATTTATTTTTCATAGTTTTTTAATGATTTGCCATTTTCTTCTGTTTCTTTGCAGCTTTCAAATGGGGGTCACTGACACCATCTAAAAACAAATGCTCTGTAAGGCTACACATGTATTGTTATTGTTACTTTTTATTACTTATCTTTCTATTCAGTCCATCTCCTATTCATATTCCAGTCTCTTATTCAAATCAATGCAGGGTTGCTATGGTAATTTGTACCCTAGAAACCAAATTGCTGACGCTGCAAACTGCAGAGCTGCTGAATAAAAAGTTAAATAACTATAAAACCACAAACAATAAAAAATGAAAACCAATTGCAAATTGTCTCAGAATATCCCTCTCTACATTATACTAAAAGTTAACTCAAAGGTGAACAACCCCTTTAAATATTTGCGCCTGTAGCCCCATGTCTAAATTTAAAAGAGGGAGCAAAGCTGTACATGCATATATGGGTGTGAGTGCCGGGGCCATAGACACGTATACCAGTATGATGTATATATGTGAGTGTGCCCTCACTCTTTGGAGAGGATTTGTGTGTCAGCGATTAAGACCCCCTTTTGGGGGGGGGTTAAATATCTATAAAACATTGTTACAAAGTACATTGGCACACGTCATCAGTCCTCGTTACAAAGTTTTACTGAAGCGGTTTACTGTTTCTGCGTGGTTATACGACAGGTCCCAAGGATTCCCACCAACCAGGAACTGGCTAGGAGAGAGGGTCTCGTTATGAGATAACGGAAACGCAAACAGTGCGCCGTTCCTTTCCGCTTCCAAATGGGCCTTTTCTAACAGTTTCATTTGGGAGTCTTCAAACTGGCTTTCCAAGTTCTGCAGGTTGATTATGCCTCTGGCCTCCTCCATAAAATGCTTTTGGCTCGGTCCTGGAACACACCCAGTCCCATCCAGACCAGGGGGCACCATCAGGAATTTTTTATCCTCCTGGCGGTTGTTACGGGCAAACATGAGATTCGCCGTTCTCCAGGTCGCAGGCTTCCTCCCTCTTCTGGGTCTGGACATCCGGCAGCTCTGTCTCTTGATGTGACGATGAAGATGATCGGACCGGGTGAAGCTCTTGTAGCAGAACTCGCACTGATAGGGGCGGACGCCCGTGTGGATGCGCATGTGGTTCTTCAGGTCGTAGTTGTGGACAAACTTAGCGTTGCAGTGAATGCACAAGTACGGCCGCTCTCCCGTGTGCTTCCTCATGTGTATCTTCAGCTTGTCCTGCCTACAAGGGAATAAAGAAATGATTAAAGGGGTGGTTCACCTTCAAGTTAACTTTTAGTATATTGTAGAAGGGCCAATTCTAAGAAACTTTTCAATTGGTCTTCATTATTTATTTTTCATAGTTTTTTAATGATTTGCAATTTTCTTCTGTTTCTTTGCAGCTTTCAAATGGGGGTCACTGACCCCATCTAAAAACAAATGCTCTGTAAGGCTACAAATTGTTTGTTATTCCCACTTTTTATTACTTATCATTCTATTCAGTCCATTTCCTATTCATAATCAAGTCTCTTATTCAAATCAATGCAGGGTTGCTAGGGTAATTTGTACCCTAGAAACCAAATTGCTGACACTGCAAACTAGAGAGCTGCTGAATAAAAAGCTAAATAACTATAAAACCACAAACAATAAAAAATGAAAACCAATTGCAAATTGTCTCAGAATATCCCTCTCTACATTATACTAAAAGTTAACTCAAAGGTGAACAACCCCTTTAAAGGGGTGGTTCACCTTTAAAAAAGAATACAATACACAAACATAACTTGAGCTTTTTGAAAAGTAAGCAACTTTGCAATATACATCAATAAAAATGTGCAGACTTCTCATGATTTTAATGCATACCTCCCAACTCTCCCTTATTTGGAGGGGCAGCCCCTCTTTTGACAGCTCAACCTGCAGTCCCTCATTTGTACTGGAAAGTCCCTCTTTTCTCTGCACTGAACAGCCAGAAAAAGAAACAAAGTTTCTAACTTAATTGGCTTTTGGCAGAGAGCACAGAACAGCTAACATGTGCAAATAAGATACTTTGTAACACTTATGAAAATAAGTAATTGTAACAGGAGAAATATTTTCAGACTTTCATAATCTTACAAATTTTGAAAAAAGGAACATGGTAATTAGGGGGTGTGGTCACAAAATAAGTGTGGTCAAAAATTTAGCTCCCTAAGCCTAGCCCCCTGCTCTCCTGCTGATCTGTCTGACTACTTTGCTGATATGTTTGACTACTGTTACTTTGTATAAGCAGCCATTTGTCCTTAGCCTGCACCCCCCAAAACCCACAATTCCCTGCACACATGCCTTAAATAAAGAACAGAACATCATAGTGCAATGCATTGTGGGTTATGTAGTTCCTGCATGTTGTCTGTAAACTGTAGAGAAGCTGTTACAATTTGTAACATCAGTGTTTAGTCCCTCCTTCCCTGCCAGGATTTCCAGTGATGCAGAAAGAGAAAAACTATTAAATAGCTGGATATCAATATAGAAAATGGCATTTACTCATACTTTTTAAAGAAAGGTAACTGTGATGTGTATATCATGAGTTTCTGTGTTATGTGGGGCTCTGTATTAAATTTTGGTTTGGAAGCTGGAGTTCCCCCCCTTAATTTTTTGTATTTTATAGAATGGCCAATCCTAAGCAACTTTTCAAGTGGTCTTCATTATTTTTTTTTTTAATCATTTTTTAATTGTTTACTTTCTTCTTCTGCCTCTTTCCAACTTTCAAAAAGGGGTCACTGACCCCATCTAAAAAAACAAATGCTCTGCTGTAAAGCTTCACATTTAGAGGCACATTTAGTGAAGGTCAAATTTCAAATTCATGTGAGTTTTTAAAAAATTACACATCTAAATGTATTTTTTTAAAAATCAAATTTTTTTAACTCATATGAATCGACCCAAAAACTCAATTTAAATTTGATTTGAATTTTAAAATTAAAATGTCTGGAAAACTCAAAATTGATCCATGGACCTCCCTCTTCGGCAGGTTTTAGGTGGCAAATAGTCAAAGAAAATTGAATAAAAGTTTTTAAAAACTCTGAATTTTTTCCAGTGTCCCAACAGCCCAGTCCAACGCTGAATATTACTGCTTTTGTGGGTGGCCCCTAATTTTTTACTTACCCCTCCTGCAGATTCTTGCCACGGGTGTTCATGGCAGCCACCTTCTTTCTTCAGTCTTCTCCGTAAGTTTTGGCGCAGTTACAGTTGGAGGAGATTTTCGGACCTGAACCACTGCGCATGCGCTTAAAGTCACTAAAAATTTCCGGAAAGTTTCGGAAGTTTTTTTTAGAGATTTTCATGACTTTTGTCGCAGGCGCAGTGGTTGGGGTCCGGAAAATCTCCTCCAACTGTGCCGAAAACGCTGGTCTACTTATGAAAAAGACCTGAAGAAAGAAGATGGCTGCCATGAACTCCTGTGGCAAGAATCTGTAGGAGGGGCATTTGCCCGGGGGGAGGTAGGCTGGGGGGAGGGGGGTCTACACAGAGGAGGGTATGTTTTCCTTACAGGTTGAATTCTCCTTTAATGAAAAAACCCTACCCTACATAGACCCTACTCCCCCCCAACCTAGCTGATACCCCTGGTGAATGCCCCTAATTCTTTACTTACCCCTCGGCACAGATTCAGGGCATCAGGCGCCATCTTCTTCTCTTCGGTAAATTTCAGGAGGAGAGCAGCGTATCAGCACGTTGGAGCAGTCTTCCGTTTCGCAACAACTGCTCATGCGCCGAAAGGCTGGGAAATTGCCAAAATGAAGGAAGAAGACCTGAAGTTTACCAACGTGCCAGAAGATAGCACCCACGAACGCCAATGCCCTGAATCTACACCGAGAGGTAAGTAAAGAGTTGGATAGCAGGGGAGGTAAATGTAGGGTTTTTTTAATTAAAGGGGAATGATCCCACCCTCCTCCACCCCCGCCTACCTCTCCCCCCGGGCTATTGCCCCTAAGTCCCTACTTAGGTCCCCTCCAGCGATGTTCACAGGGGCATCTTCTCTTCTAACCGATTATTTTCTTCTTCCTGGATCCGGCTCCATCGGCGGCGCATGCGCAGTAGGACGCTGGTACTTATGCGCATGTGCCGAAAGTTCACGAAGTTCAATCAGCGAAGTCTGTGAACTTTGTGCGCATGCGCAGAAGTACCAGCGTCCTACTGCGTATACGCGCCCATCGCCGTCAGATCCAGGAAGAATCAGTTAGAAGAGAAGATGGCCCCTGCTGGAGGGGACCTGCATGAAGGGGTAAGTAGGGACTTAGGGGGAGAGGTAGGCAGGGGGTGGGGAAGGAAGGGGGGCCTATGGGGGGGTGGGGGGTTTGAGTTAGCGCCTGGGGGTTTCATTTCCCTTTAAAGGTTTAGTGCTCCTATAAGAAGGAAATATGTGACATACAGGAGGGGCAGAACTGTGTGTGTGACCTTTACATGAATTTGGCAGGGGATCAGCAGACTGGCGGGGGTGCGGGTTGAGTCTAGCAGAGGCATTATGGTTCATTTTAACAGGAAAAGATTTTTATATGTGAAGGACAAAGTAGGAGGATAACGGGACGACCAAGGCAGATATGGGAACTGAACTCCATCAGGGTCAAGTGTGGGAAAAGACTTTATTTATTGTACTGCTGATATGCTCAGGTCTGTACCATCAAGGTTACAGCACTTATATGCCAGGCCTGGAGTGTTGTGGGGCCCCATCATTCCACCGCTAATGTTGTGTCTCTTTCTGAGAAATATAAAGAGCTGTCTAGAGAGTGAGACGGTGCTGAAAGTTGTGTGTTAACCCCACCTGCTCTGTTGCTCTTTATGTACATTTTAGTGTAAATGTCCCTGTTCTATATCCATCTGTCCCTGCCTCCATACAATCTGCTGCAGCATCTGTAGCCATACAAGTTGCACCGCTGTGGGAATCAAATTGTGCTCTCTGGTTCTGATTCTTAAAGGAGAAGTAAACGTAAAAATAATTATGGCTAAAAATGTTATATAGTGAACTTATTGC
>CM044432.1:190449854-190460763 GCA_024363595.1 Xenopus borealis
TCGGAATGGCACTTTTGAATGGCCTATAAATACGCACTGGCGGTCATTGTGCATATGTAAATGCATCTTTCAGCTAAACGTTAAATCGATTCTGCAACTAAATGTTAAGTAAGATAAAAGTGCGTGAGAACTAATCGCTTAAAAAAAGGAGTAATTAAAAGCAACTGCTCTGTGCTGTCTGTAAATAATTAGCCGAAACATGGAAAAAAAGGAGAGCGGGAGAAATGCATTCAAAAGCAATTAGATTCTTAAGTGCTCCAATAACTGAGCAATACTTATTAATTAGATTGAGTTAATGAGATGGTTTTCTTGTTTGCTGCTAGAAAACAATCCAGAAAGGCTTAGCTTTGAAGGAGTTGTTCACATATGATGTAGAGAGTGAGATTCTGAGACAATTTACATTTGGTTATCATTATTTTTATCCAGCAACTCTCCAATTTGCAATTTCAGCCTTCTGGTTGCTAGAGTCTAAATTACCCTAGTAACATGAATTGATTTGAATAAGAGACTGGAATATGAATAGGAGAGGAGTGAATAGAAAGACGAGGAATAAAAAGTAGCAATAACAATACATTTGTAGTCTTACAGAACAACTCATCTCCTGCCATACACCCACCGAATGTCGTACGAAACAAAGTTTTGTATGATATTATCTGTGAATCTATGTTGATCTTTACAATTTGCTCCATTAGTTGATCCGTTTCTCAGCCGCAGTATCAGTGTTGGAGTATTAGCAACTATTGTATCAAGTCTTACAGCCTCCTTTAATGAAACTCCGAGATTCTGCTCAGCAGGGACAAAGATAAGAAATGGATCAACTAATGGATCAATTTAGAACAGTAAGGGCCCTTACACACGGGCGTTTTGGACCTGCACTCCCCTGCGTTGCGTTTGGCTGCGCTCAGCCGCAGGGAAGCGCAGGTCTAGACGCACCTCATTCTTTTCAATGAGGTTGTACCCACGAGACACGTGTAAGCGCCGAACGCAGGTTCAGACGCAACATGCTGCATTTTTCCTGCGTTTGGCGCCTACATGCGTTCCTGTTCGAGTATAGCCCCATTGCGTCTATACCTGCACTCCCCTGCGGCTGAATGCAGCAAAATGGAACGCAGGGGAGCGCAGGTAAAAAACGTGTTAGGGCCCTTAAAGAGTCAGCGACCCACCCCTTCCCTCCCAGAGCTGCTTAGAAATACAAATAGATAATAGAATGTCAGTAATAAAAAGTCTTTATTTCTGGTGAACTATCTGATACCGACTGAACTGAATCAGATATTGAGGAAGAGAAAAGGTGGTGCTCCTACTGAAGAAAATGTTTGAAATCAGATGACTTCTACAAAACCCAGGAGAGTTGAGGGTTCGGCTTCATCAGTTTTATTGTTTGCCATACAGCATACAAAGTGTTGGGGGCCCCTGAAACATCAGGGCCCACTGGGAGACTTTTCATCAGGTTTGATTTGTTCAAAAGGGACCAACAGCATAACTTGGGTGTGTGGGCTCCCAAGCACAAGCAGTTCTTATATTTTTTGAAAAAAAAAACATCGGTGGCAGGGACCTATAGAGTATTCAAATAATACATTGGCAGCCGGTGGTTTAGTAAAATAAAAACAGTGTTCAGTAGAGCTGAACTTGCGGCTTCAGGTCTTTGATAATAAAATAAAAACACATTGGTGTTCAGTAGAACTGAACTTATGGCTTTGGGACTTTAACTTCGGCTCCTTTCGTGGCTTTGGGTCTTTTCCCGGCTTCGGCTTTCTGACTTCAGTGGTTTGGCATGACTTTAGGGCTGTCAAGGGGGGGCCCTGGCTATTTTGAAGAGTGGAACACAGCCGGGTTCACCTTTAGGCCTGATACAACAGTACCCACAGTGCCCCCCTGATGGAGACCCTGCCCTAACCTGTAATGGTTTGCAAAATTTCAAACAAAACCTGCCCAACTGGTGGACAACCTGCGGGCCACTGGCCAACCCACACATGCCTACAGCCCACTCATGCCTCACCACCCAGCCCACAAGATACAGCAGACCTGCTCTATAGATAGCTTCTCCACTGGAAGGATCCACACTTACTGATGAAGGAGACACTGAGATTCCTGCACCCCTACATACAGGCCCAGACTGGCAATCTGTGGGTTCTGGCGAATGCCTGAGGGGCTGCTGTAAGACCCCATAGACAGTCACTATTTAGTGGGCTGGTGTAGGACTGTTTGTACCCTCTGAGTACTTGCAATGCCAGGGCCTATTTTTACTCATATACATACACGGTAATTCTAGGGATCCCTTAGTGGGTTGCACCAGTAGCCGCAAATGTCTTGTGCTGAGTGAATGGGAAGCTACTGCGGTTGCTCATTCCAACAGGGGGTAAGTGCGCTGCCACTTGTATTTAGCAAAGCGTATGTTATTAAATGTACCTACTAGTGAACATAGTCGCAACTACTCCCAATGACACTGGGAGGGTAATGCTATCTCCATTGGCTATTGCTATTATGTTTTTTATGAGTTTGAGATATATCCTATATAATAAAGTTCAAGTGTCTCTGCGTCCAGTCCCTGTGTCCGTGGAATTGCGCTACTGCGCATGTGCCCCACGGACCGTCTCTGGCGAATTTACGCTAGCAAAGTAGATAAACGCGCCACTTCGCACCCTTACGCTGTGGCGTGTTTTACCATTTAGGTTGATAGTCTGAAAAACGTAAATACGTTACCACTCGCTGACCAGAGCGTAAATTCGCACGTTAGTGAATTTGCGTAGCGCAGGCGAAAATTCGCCTACAACAATTCTGTTTTTATAAATGTTTGACTACATATGTTCTAGCGCCCGTTAATTTAACGGGCTTAATGTCTAGTATATATATATATTTTGTTTAAACACTGCCTAAATATCTTTAAGTCCTCTGTGTGCGGACCTTTCTTCTATGCTAACAAAAGCTGTGGATGTGTTAAGACAGCAGAGCTCACCCCTGTCCATGGCATCGTTTCTCCGTTGGTCGCAGCTTTCGTAGGAAACCCGGTCACTACTGTCCGGTATATCTGAGTAAGAAAGTTCTAACCCGCTTTTGTCTGCGCTGATCCAAACATCGAGAGGAGTCGCTACTTTGTGCTTTAAAGATGTGGCTTTATTCCAACACACAGTGCATACACATGGCAGTGGGTACATTCTTTCTTCTATGCTGCATTCCTTTTCCTACTTGCTGCACCCAGGCACGGTTAACTTTTCAAGACTGTTCTGGTACTCTCTTGTGTGATATATATATATATATACCTGTATCATCATGTTTTATGGATTATTGAGAAATGTATTCGCATGGAACACCTGTGTATCACATATTATTATCTATTGACAGCAGGACATTTATTTCAGAGCTGTCCTTGTGTTCCTGAGCCCCCCCTCAGATATCACCAGCTCTTCATGTAACTGAGGCAATAACGAGAGACTAAAGTCATGGCAGGACTGGTGCAACGCCACCTTTGTACTTGGGCCCCTGCTCCACATTCCTGCCCTGTATTGCTCCTCCTAACTGGTCTTCATTAGTGATGGGCGAATTGGCAGCGTTTTGCTTCGCTGAATTTTTCATGAATTTCTAGAGAAATCGTTTTGTTTTGGACACGGGCATCCCTTTTTGGACATGGGCATCTGTTTTTGGATGTCCGCATCTAAAACTAGACGCTGGCGAATATTCACCTGGTGAAATTTTGCTGGTGTCTTGCGAATCGTGGGAATTTGCCACGAATTTGCCAATCACTAGTCTTCCTGACTCCCATCTCTCTCCCCTCCAATCAGCCTTAAACTCTGCTACCAGGATCCTTCTGCTCTCTCCTAAAAGGGAATCTGCTCAACCCCAACTAAAATGCTTAGGATAGCATATAAAATCCTTCTACTAAAATTAAAAGCCCTTCACTCCTCTGCTACTCATTCCATTTCTTCTTTTGTCTCGATATATGTTCCTGCTTGTCTTCTCCACTCTTCTCAGAGCCACCTTCTCTTCACACCATCCACAACATCCACTGCCACCTCCTGTCTCAAACCCTTTATCTTGCTGCTCCTCACCTCTGGAATTCCTTCCCTTAATTCCTCCCTAAGGAATCCTCTCTTAATCTTTTCAATCAAAAGCTAAGAGCCTACCTTTAGGAGCACTAGAATAGTAGCCTAGTCCTGCGCCTACAGACTATGCCTTACCATGTGCACTTTTTCATCTACAATTTGTACCTGTATGTTAACCTCCCATCCACTTAGACTGTAAGCTCTACGGGGCAGGGACCTCCTTCCCACTATGTCTCTTACCACCAGGAGCACTTCGCCAATGAGGCGAGTTGTGACTAGGGTTGCCACCTTTTCCTGAAAAAAATACCGGCCTTCCTATATATTTATCTTTTTTCCTATTAATTACATTGGGATCAACCATCAAAAATACCGGCCAGGCTGCACTCGCCTCAGACGGCAGCAAATTCAAGGCCGCCTCATGCAATGAAGTGCCTGGGATTACCCCGTTTACCACATAGCACTTAAGCTCTTTGTCCTATGATTCTGTATATCTTTATTATGTGATTTGTCTCCCCCGTGTATACTTTTATATATATATTGTACTTTTATGCACTGTACAGCATTGCGGCTCCTTAACAGCGCTTTACAAATAAAGTTATATACAATACATGGGTTCCCCAATTTCTTTATTGTGGGGAGAGGTTACATGAATTGAGGCAGAAGATATGATTCTGGAAGTAAAAAGAGGGAAAAAACTTTTTTCACACATAGTACTGCTAAATGTTTTGACCATGCCTATTTTTGTAACCTCACCCCCTAATTACCATATTTATGTTACAAAATTTGGCAGGTTATGAAAGTTTGAAAATATTTCTCCTCTGTTAACTGTTCTTGGCCAATTAAGTTAGAAGCTTGGTTTCTTTTATTGGCTGTTCGGTGCAGAGGAAAGAGGGACTTTACAGTACAAATGAGGGACTGCGGGATGATGTGTCCGTGTGGAAAAGGGGCAGTTGGGAGGAATGAGTTTGTGAGGAGACTGAGGGCTGTTTTACACAAGGAATGGGCGGCCAACCAAAACATGTGGTGATTTATGTATCAGTTACATAGTCTCCTTGTATGGCTGTACCAAGCAGCGACTACTTGTTATCAATTTCAGTCACTATCACCTGCTCTTATTTACCTCACAACAATCACTGACTGATAACGTCTCCCGCCCCAGCGACCCTCATTCCCACACGCCACACGCCACGCCCGTTATTCCTCAGAAATCTCCTGCACGCGCGCGGCGCGCTCCCGCTGGCTCCTCCCATAGACTGCCCATCCCCCCATTATTCCCGTTCCCTTCCCCCCACTCCAGCCCGCTCACGTGACCCCTCGGGCCGGCCGCAGGATGGTGCCTGGAGAAGATGGCGGACACCGAGGAGCTGCGGGTGAGGAGGAGGCTTTCAGTGTGAGGGGATCTGAGGGAAGGGGAGCGACTGCTGTGATTCTACACCGTGTGTGCCACGGATTGCCCTCCCTCACACTTGCTATGGGCTTGGTACAGTGTCTGCCAGCCTCCAGCACATGATATACATCATATACAGGCAGTGAGGCATGCTGGGGCTTGTAGTCCAGAGGGGACACACTGATGGCAATGGCATGGTTACAGTATTGTGGGCTCATTGGGATGTAGGTGTGGCTGGGGGATCCCAGAGCTGCTGTCAGCGCCGCCTAGTGGGCAGAGGTAGGGGGTGCAGCTGCTGTGTGGTGGGTGTGGCTAAATCCAGTAGGTGACAGGTGTGAGGCTCTAGGTTGCTGGGCGGGTCCCTGATCAGTTTCAGCCTGTGATTTGCTGCCACTGGATGGATTATTATTTCTTTCCAGAATGTTCCATAAAGGATATAGGGGAAACCTGTGGGATGGGATAACCAACCAGTAAAACACCTCCTGGCAAATTGGGGCCAGCCCCGCCGGCTACAAAATTGATTAACCCATGGCACATTGAGCCAAAAAGCTGCTCGGCCAGGGCTTGCTGTTAAAGGAGAACTATACCCTGAAAATGAATTTTTGAGCAACAGATAGTTTATATCAAATCAAGTGACATATTAAAGAATCTTATCAAACTGGAATATATATTTAAGTAAATATTGCCATTTTACATCTCTTGCCTTGAACCACCATTTAATGATGGTCTGTGTGTTGCCTCAGAGATCACCTGACCAGAAATATTTAAACTCTAACTGTAAAGGGAAGAAGTGTGGAAGCAAAAGACACACCTCTGTCTGTTAATTGGCTCATGTGACCTAACTTTATAGTTTGTTTGGTATGTTTGTGTGCACCATTGGATCCTAGGATCCCAGGAGGCTGTCCTTATTTTTTAAAATGGCTATTTTCTATTTATGATTACCCAATGGCACATGCTACTAAAAAAGTATATTATTATGTTAATGGTTTATTTACATGAAGCAGGGTTTTACATATGAGTTGTTTTATGCAATATCTGTTTATAGAGACCTACATTGTTCGGGGGGTATAGTTTTCCTTTAAATAGCTGGTTCACCTTTAAAGGGAAACTGTCATGGGATGCTCCGGCTATGAGGGAAGGTGAGAATCTTGCCTCAGGCGGCACAGAGTGGCCAGTTACCATGGGCGGCAAAAAGCCGCAATATCGCTCACTGCACTAGCGATGCGGCCCTCCTCCACCTGCTCCAACACTAAAACTTAGAAGCACAGAGCGGGAGGGGGGGGTAGCATCAGGGCTATTGCCTCAGGCGGCACCAGCAGCCCCTGGAACGACCCTGGATACTGTCATGGGAAAACATGTTTTTTTCAAAATACATCAGTTAATAGTGCTGCTCCAGTAGACTTCTGCACTGAAATCCATTTCTCAAAAGAGCAAACAGATTTTTTTTAGATTCAATTTTGAAATCTGACATGGGGCTAGACATTTTGTCAATTTCCCAGCTGCCCCCAGTCATGTGACTTGTGCCAGCACTTTAGGATGGAACTGCTTTCTGGCAGACTGTTGTTTCTCCTTCTCAATGTAACTGAATGTGTCTCAGTGGGACCTGGATTTTACTATTGAGTGTTGTTCTTAGATCTACCAGGCAGCTGTTATCTTGTGTTAGGGAGCCGTTATCTGGTTACCTTCCCATTGTTCTGTTGTTAGGCTGCTGGGGGGGATGGTGTGATATCACTCCAACTTGCAGTACAGCAGTAAAGAGTGACTGAAGTATATCACAGCACATCACATGACTGAGGGCAGATGGGAAATTGACAATATGTCTAGCCCCATGTCAGATTTCAAAATGAAATATTAAAAAAATCTGTTTGCTCTTTTGAGAAATGGATTTCAGTGCAGAATTCTACCGGAGCAGCACTATTAACTGATTTTTTCCCCATGACAGTATCCCTTTAGGATCACTTTTAGTATGTTATAGTCTTTTATTTAAATCAGAGCATTGTTGCTAGGGAAATTTGGACCCTATCAACCAGACTACTGAAATTTCAAACTGGAGAGCTGCTGAATAAAAAACTAAATAACTCAAATGATAAAAAATGGAAACCAATTGCAAACTCGGAACATCCCTCTCTACATCATAATAAGTTAATGAGAAGGTGAACAACCTCTTTAAGTTAACATATAGTCTTCATTATTTATTTTTATTTATTTTTAATTATTTGACTTCTTCTGACTCTCTTCAGCTTTCAAACGGGGGTCACTGACCCCATCTAAAAAAAAAACGAGGCTACAAATGTACTGTTATTGCTACTTTTTATTACTCCTTTTTCTATTCAGACCTCTCCTATTCATATTCCAGTCTCTTATTCAAATCAGTGCATGGTTGCTAGGGGAATTTGGTCCCTAGCAACCAGATGGCTGAAATTTCAAACCAGAGAGCTGCTGAATAAAAAGCTAAATAACTCAATTACTGCAAATAAAAGGAAAACCAATTGAAAAATGAGAACAAAGCCTTTCAAACCCAGTGTTTTTGTTAAAGGAACAGTAACATTAAATTTGGTCGTATGCAACGAAAAATAAACATCAAGGCAAATGAAACTTTTAAATAGCAAAACCTTTATTAAGAAATAAATTACTGAAACTCCACCTCCTGTCCTGTATAGAAAAGGCGACCATCTATACTGCTGGGCTCTTTCTCCTCCTGGCTATTCCACTGACTCCGGTGTCTTGGACGTCCTCACTCCTTCCGTTGCGGATTTGGACATTTTCTTCCATAGGAAACAGACAAGGACTGGCTCGTTTGGGCAGATTAAAGGGGGAAGGCTCACCACATTGTGACCGCAGCGGATCAGTGTCGGTTGCAGCAGTGGCCGCTTCTCATCAGACAGCGGCTGGAGGAGCACATCAGAATCTAAGCTCTCGGGGCAGATTGATAGTCTAACCCCTGCTCCGATTTCCCGAGACTCTAAAGCTGGCCATAGACGTAAAGATTTTTGAAAGATCCAATGGTTATCGTGAGACAACGATCGTCTCAAAACGATCGTTTAAATGCCTGATGTGTCCATCAACTAAAAAGACCATTTCAGGAGATATTGCAGAAAAACTGAAGGATCACAGCCTGCTTGGCCCTGCAAACATAGGTAGATTGTATGGGGGCCGATAAAGATTTTATAACCTGGCCGATCAATCATCAGACCAATGTCGGACGAAAAATTGTAAGATGAACGATCGTTGGTATCCCACTAACCGCACGATAATTTGACAGATTGGTTGGACTTCCCTAAGATCGGTCGTTCTGCGGGGAAATATCGTTGCGTCTATGGGGAGCTTAAATAGCAGCTTTGTGTTCTCCCGCAGCAGCAGACATTTATCATTTCCCGCTCCTATTTCCAGCCGCCGGGGAGAGGACGCTCATTGGAAGCAGCAGGCAGAGTCGCGTGTAGCCCGGAGCCATTACTCTCCCCGAGCAGTTGGCTGAACCAGCCTGGCTGGTTCTTCTTCTTTCTGGCGAGGGCCTGGCTGCTGCGAGAGAGACGTTGAGCGGCGCACGGGAGAATCGGGTAGATGTCAGGCTGGAGATGCAAGCAGCGGGATGGCAGATCTCAGTGCCAGCAGCGGTACGGAATGTCTGCGCATTGCGACAGCGGCTGGAGGAGTTTGTTCAAAGAACACAAAGCTGCTATTTAGAGTCTCGGTATATCGGAGCGGGGATTAGGCTATCAATCTGCCCTGAGAACTTAGAGTCAGATTTGCTCCTCTAGCCGCTGTCTGATGAGAAGTGGCCGCTGCTGCAGCCGACATTGATCCGCTGCTGTCACAACGCGATAAGCCTTCTCCTTTTAATCTACCCAAACGAACCAATCCTTGTCTGTTTCCTAGGGAAGAAAATGTCCAAATCCGCAACGGAAGGAGCGAGGACTTAAAAGACACCGGTGGAATAGCCAGCAACATGGATGGTCGCCTTTTCTGTACAGGACAGGAAGTGGAGTTTCAGTAAGTTATTTCTTAATAAAGGCTTTGCTTTTAAAAAGTTTAATTTGCCTTGGTGTTTATTTTTCGTTGTATACGAATGACTTTTTAAAAAAAAATATTTTGATGTTACTGTTCCTTTAAAGTAACTGATTGATTCGTTATTCTTTTTGCATTTCAGAATATGGTTTCAAGCTTTCGGGTTTCAGAGCTTCAAGTGCTTTTGGGATTTGCCGGGCGAAACAAAAGTGGGCGCAAGCACGACCTTCTAATGAGGGCCCTCCATTTATTGAAGAATGGCTGCAGCCCAGCTGTCCAGATTAAAATTAAAGAGCTCTACCGAAGACGGTTTCCCAGGACTCTCGATGGAGTGCCGGGATTATCGCCCATCAGTTCCAACGTTTTCAATCTAGAAAGCAGCACCCCAGTGGATTCAGACCTGGCAGTTGGTGGGATTCATTCCCTGCCTTCCACCTCTGTTTCACCTTGCTCCCCCGCATCCCCTCTGGGCTCTGTCCTACTGCAGGACACCAAAGCTCCATTTGAAATTCAGCAGCTGTCCCCCCCAATTCCTCCTGTGCACCCAGACGTCCACCTCAAGAGTCTTCCTTTTTATGAGGTGCTCGACATTCTGATTAAACCCACAAGCTTAGGTAAGATAAGTGCTGGAATTGGGGTGGGATGCAGAGGGATGCCATCCCTTCACTTCTTTATTTCTGTGAAATCCCATACCCTCAGAGGGGATGCAAGAGTTTGGAATCCCGGAACTTTCTTTTGCTCCTCTCCACTCTGCATGCAATTAAAATGCAGAGTTACAAT
Source organism: Xenopus borealis (assembly GCA_024363595.1). Classification (NCBI taxonomy): domain Eukaryota; kingdom Metazoa; phylum Chordata; class Amphibia; order Anura; family Pipidae; genus Xenopus; species Xenopus borealis. The sequence continues at coordinate 190,460,064 of CM044432.1, forward strand.
ACAATTTAATTAAATGTATAGAAGATAAAAGGAAAGATTGCTGGGAGAGAAATAGAGAAGAGATAGAGAAGTGTTAAAAATATAAAGAAGGTGGAGGCATTAGAGTGGGTAGAGAAAAGGAGAGAAGAAGAAAACGGGAAAGAAAAAGAGAAAATGAAGGTATTAAACAGCAGCAGATTATGAAATAGTGAGAGAATGATCTATATGAAATACTCTTGGTTAATATAGAATATGATGGGGTTGTGCAATGTTATTCCAGTATATGACACGGCACCATGCAATGGTTCCAAAGTTTTAAAACATGGATTCATGGATTACAAGCACACAAAATGGTATAACTTATCTTTTTTAGTTACATTTGAATTGAATTGATCCAGTTGAATCCTATAACTGATCCAGTCCCTGGGGTTGAGGTCCCAATTTTTCTGTTCTATTAAAGCCAATTGATTCTTGAGAAGAGGCTTTGTATACCCTCTCTGAATAAATTTATCCTCCATAATATCTAACTGTTCAGACAATCTTACGTCGTCAGAGACTATTCTTTTTACACTCAAAAATTGTGATTTAGGTAAAGATTTATGTGCGTGGATGAAAGTTAGTATAATGTAGTATTTTTGTCTGTAGCTTTTACAAAAAGATCAGTGGTTAAAGGGCAAGGAAAGTGTAAAATAGAATAAGGGTAGAAATGCTGTATTTTGTA
>CM044432.1:190531288-190542223 GCA_024363595.1 Xenopus borealis
AGGGAAGGGGAGTGGTCCAGGGGGTGTGGGGGTGGTCCAGGAGGGAGAGCTTGCTGATTGCCTGCCATGTATCTGCTGGTCTGGGGGCAAAAAAAATGCGGCAAAAAAAAGCGCCAAATTGACGCGAACCCAAAATGCGAACGTCGCGCGACGTTCGCGAACTTTTGGCGAGCGCGAACAGCGGATGTTCGCGCGAACAAGTTCGCCGGCGAACTGTTCGCGCCATCCCTAGTGGGTGGATCCTTGGTGTCATGTTTTCTTGATGGTCCCTAGGAAGGCCATGACTGCTCATAGGCAGCTTGTTCCAGGTTTAGTAATCCTTAACAACCAACGAGATATTTGCTTTCAGAGATCAGGCCATGATACCTGTTGATTGGTGGTTGCTAAGGGTTACTAGAACTGTTGCAATTTTAAATGCTCCCCATCAGTACCAAAGTCACTTTCCCTCTCCCTGAGCACATTGCTTTTAGTTACTTATAAGGTAGTACAAACAATTTCCTCTTCTCTTAGATTCCTTAAGGGGGTATTTCATATGTCTGCACCCTGAATCTATTCTCTATTCCTATACTGGTGGGTGCCAACTCCAGGAGCAAGGGGCATCCTTGACTCCTCATTACATTTCCTTCTCCAACTTATTCTGCTCTGCTCCTACATAGAGCATCACTAGGCCTCACTAACTGGGCCTCCTTTACTTAATGTAATATATCTGGATCATTTTGGAATCTATTTCTATAGTGTTTTCTATGTTTTTTTTCCCCCAGATGCAACTTGCCACCTATAACCCAAAAATATGTGGAAGACGTAGGGATGAAAACTGATGTGGTGACCATAAACCCAAGTATCATAATGGAAAGGTAAGCTATGTCTTCCCAGGGGGATACAATCCAATGGGTGATATTCATGTAGAGGACTTTTGTAGGGTATCAGGTGATCGTTCTAGTGACCCATATGGAATTTGAAGGTGGATGCATTGCCATTCCAATGGACAGGGAAGAGTTATAAAAATAAGATTTATAAACCTGACAGGGATGGAGTCAGGGGTGCGGTTGGAGTATAACCGGGCATGGCCAGGGACTAGCAAAGGCTTTCCAAGTGTCTAGTGAATTACTTATGTCATTAATACAAAGATTCACAGGTCAAATTCCACTACAGCCCTGTCCTAATATCACTAACAGGTTGTTGGATTGAGATTCAATGCCTGGTTTTTAGTTTCCACCAAACCATTTGTGAACTCCACAAATTATGCATGTATGACATGATAATATGACTAGGATACAGACCCTGAACCCAAGGGTATAACAAATAACTCTCTAGATCAGTGATCCCCAACCAGAGGCTTGTGAACAACATGTTGCGCTCCAGACCCTTGGATGTTGCTCTCAGTGGCCTCAAAACTTATTTTTGAATTCCAGGCTTGGAGCCAAGTTTTGTTTCTATAAAAAAAACAGATGTATTGTCAAACAGATCCTCCTGCAGGATGCCTGTCTAACAATAGCCAATCACAGCCCTTATTTTGCACCACTCAGGAACATGTTTCATGCTTGTGTTGCTCCCCATCTGAATGATGCTCATGGGTAAGAAAGGTTTGGGACTGTCTACATGAAACATGCTGGGTTGCCGGCTGTAGAACAACACATCATTGTCCCTTAGCTTGAACAGTTGTTTCGAACACATACGGTCAATGCAGATCATAGATATGTGATAAATATCTTCTATAATAAATTAGCTTAACCAGGGCAATATTTTGGTAGGTTCTAACAGGGATCAGTATCTAAGAGACCTGCAGAGGAGTAAACAGTGGGGTAATAAAGAAACTCCATAACATAGGGTTTATAAAAAGGCAAGACTATGTGGCATCAGAAATACAAATTCCATCATCCACCAACAGCTATCAAGGCCAGTTATAGTTCAATAAAAGCTTAGAGACCTTGGACCTGCCAAGGTTATCATGCCCCAGACTCTACCATTAATAAGGACACGTTTGTACATAGGTCCCCAGTTTCCCAGGCCTCTTTTTTTCTGTTGATTGAAGGCAGTGCTTTTGTTCTCCAACAGATTTAACAAGCTGGAGAAGTGGAGAAGACCCTTCTATGAAGTAGTACAAGGATATGAGAATGCGTCTTTGCTCTTGCCCGCCTTCTACAACACCCGAAATACTGATGTCTCCATCAGGGTCAAGTATGTCCTGGATGACTTTGAATCCCAGCAGGCCGTCTACTATTTCCATCCCCAGTATCTCATCAGTGTTTCTCGCTTCTGGCTCATGCAAGGTGTTCATGCCAAGCGCATCAGCAGTGGTCTCATCCTAGTGACCGCCGCTCTGGAGCTGTGTGAGGAGGTGCACCTTTATGGATTTTGGGGTTTCCCCATGGACCCCTCAGGGAACTTCATTACTCATCATTATTATGACAATGTTAAGCCTCGCCCTGGCTTCCATGCAATGCCTTCTGAGATTTTTAACTTCATCCATATGCACAGCAAGGGCATACTGAGGGTGCACACTGGTACCTGCTGATTCTGCCTCCATCTACACTAAATGTGTGTGCCCATCTACCAAACGGAATATATGCAATAATCATCCAATGAAAACTGCACAGGATAAGGCCTCCACGTGAGCTGGGGACACACCAGCATCAGTTTTATGACTGTGAAGATGTAGCCACTGTTATCCCAAATAAAATTCATGTTGAGCACTCTAGGACTTTAACCAAGCTATCCGGCACAGAAATATGTATTTGGGATAGCCAGTGATATATTGTATAGGAAAGGTTATCTGACTTGGAGAGGAAAGTTAAGGATACCTAATTGGCATAACCAGATAGATCAGGTCAGTATATTCGGAGATATGAAACTGGGAAAGCCAGCATTAAATATCTTGAATATTCATAAATGTCTATCATGTTTACCTAGGACAGAAAACAATAAATATCTTGGATAGCAAGGAATATCTTCACGAGATAGCCCACAATACATATCTTGGATAAACAGGGACATCTACCTTGGATAGCCAACAATAAACATCTTGTAATAGCCAATAAATGTATATCTGGGATAGCAAGAGACCTAGAAGAGTCAACTATAAACAGCCTGGAATATCTACCTGGGATAGCCATCAAAAATATATTGTAATAGCCCATAAATGCATATCTTGGATAGCAAGAGATATCTACCTTAAATACCTGGCATAGTCAAGAATGCAAATGTTGGATAGCCTGGAATGTCTACCAGGAATAGCTATCAATTGGCTATCTTGGAAAGCAAGAGATATCTACCTGAAATACCTGGTATAATCAAGAATACATATGTTGGGTAGCCTGGAATGTCTACCAGGAATAGCTATCAATTGGCTGTCTTGGATAGCAAGAGATATCTTCCTGAAATACCTGGGATAGTCAAGAATACATACTGTATGTTGGATAGCCTGGAATATCTACCAGGAATAGCTATTAATTGGATATCTTGGATAGCAAGAGATGTCTACCTGAAATACCTGGGATAGTCAAGAATACAAATGTTGGGTAGTCTGGAATGTCTACCAGGAATAGCTATTAATTGGATATCTTGGATAGAAAGAGATATCTACCTGAAATACCTGGGATAGTCAAGAATACAAATGTTGGGTAGCCTGGAATATCTACCAGGAATAGCTATCAATTGGATATCTTTGAAAGCAAGAGATATCTACGTGGGATAGCCAGATAAAACCATGTGGGATACTTTGGGCTATATCTGTAGATATAAGGATTTTTGGAAAGGAATTTGGAAGGTGAACTGAAATACATAAACTCACTGGTTTGACAGCTACAATGAAGCAACAAAGCACATGCTAAAGAGATTCCACATAGCACACACTATACAAGACTGTTCATGGACCACGGATACATTATGACTTGGCTGAAGAGAGGACGATGGAAAGCTTTTCTGCTTTTGGTCCCACCATTGTGCTTTCTTTTACTAATATAATTAGAGTTGCTCTGCTGGTTAACCCCTTGTTTTCTGGCAGAGGAGAGAGCTGCCCACAATGCTGTCCTCTCCTTTTCTTCCACCAAAGAAAGGGGTTTAGCATTGTTGTTGTTCTCCTAAGCTAAGGGAAGGCTCCAACTCAAAATGTCTATTTACCGGGCTCCTCATGCTATGCGTCCGCTGGTTTTTTTTTTTTGCCGGTATTGATATCATGTCATAATTACCTCTGCACCGATTACCTCAGCCTTCTGCTTGGACATTTAGGGGCAAATTTACAAAATTCACGTGAATAGATTGAATTTCGATCGAATTCTGATCGTACGATTTTTTCGGATACTCTAATATGCAAATTTGGCCACTTCGATCATCGAATACCCAAAATTCGAGCGTATCGAATAGATCAAATAAATCGAAGGACTTTAACTTTCAAATTTTATTCGACTGCCTACTTCACCAGATTGAACCTACCGAAAAGCAATAGAAGCCGATAGGAATCCCCCCATAGGCTTCTTTTTCAAACATCTGCTTGAATACCATTCGTACGATTGAACGCCTCGACCGTTCGAATCATACTAATTTTTCGAGCGCTCGAAGGAAAAGGTTTCTTTTTTTTCGTGAAATCGATCGGTATTCAATCGTATGATTTCATCGATAAATCGAGGTAAAAGATAGCCTAAAACTATTCGATAAGCATTCGAAGTCAAATGCTTATCGAATTTCGAGGGAATTTGAGGGATTTTTAGGGAATAATAGTAAATCTGCCCCTTAGTGTAGGACATGTCCTCTAAATCATATATGCTGAATATAGGAAGCAAGTTTGAGATCAGATTCTCATGGGGGGTTATATTAACAGGCTAAACTCCCAGTAGCCCATTTGCTCTGCTGTTTAACATAATGGTTCACCTATAAGTTAACTTTTAGTGCTGTTTGTTATAGAATGGCTAATTCTAAGCAACTTTACAATTGGCCTTCATTTTTCTGTCTTATAACTTTTTAATTAGTTGCCTTTCTTTCCAGCTTTTAAATGGGGGTCACTGACCCCATCTGAAAAACAAATTATCTGTAAGACTACATATCGCTACTTTTTAGTACTCGTCTTTCTATTCAGTCCCTCTCTTATTGAAATCAGTGCATGATTGCTAGAGTAATTTGGCCCCTAGCAACAAGAATGCTGACATTTCCGCTGCATAAAAAGCTAAATAACTCCACAAATAATAAAAAAAAATTTAAAACAGTTTCAGATTGTTTCAGAATATCATTCTCCACATCTTAAAATTTAATTTAAAGGTGAACTACTGCTTTAAAGCAAGCATCTCATTGGTTGTTGCGAGTGCTGAGAACACGCTTGCATTTATCATTACATTAGATATTTCAGTGTAGGCTTAAGTACATTTCTTCCATGTTTTGTCTCTGCATATTGTAATCCTCCAGCTATTGCTGAACTGCAATTCCCTGCACCCTCAGACAGCCAAAGTCTGGAGCGCAACATCAGATTAAGTGCCATAATTTGGATATTCTTGGAGTAGAGCCTAGATATGTGTAATGGAAATAAAGGCTTGCTCTTTATTTATGCATCAAATTGCTTTTGCAGTAAACGTTTAATCGCCGGCGGGGAAGGTCACGCAGGTAAAAGTTGCAGTCAGCCTTGGCGCAAAGCTGTCTATAAAGAGATGTTTCTTGGGCACAGAAAGAAAAAAAGCCATTATTTCCAAAATATGCTTCAAGGCTGGTGAGAATTCACAGATCTCCATGTCTACTAATAAGTCTCGGCAAAGGCCCGACTTTTGTGCCAGGATTTGAAAGTGGCTGCCGTTGCTAATTGTGCCATGAGAAAGGATGCGTATAAATAAACTCATTATAGTCACATCACTTTGTATGACAAATGCAAAAAAGCTCTACATTTTGGAGCATATGGGTTGCCCTTCTTTTTTTTTATACTTAATCAAAGGTTAAAAGCATAGTTTGCCCCAGTGTGTAACTGCAGAGCAGTAGAATGAAACATGTGCCATCAGCATTGGACTCAGAGCCGGATTTTGGGTTTCGGCATCCCTAGGCTACTGGGTCCTAGTGCCTTGCTCCGCCCCCACCCCTGCATGTGCCCATGCATCGGAGCGCTGGGGATGTACAGGATTCCTCAGTGCTCCTAGATTGCAGCTGGGCAACATGCCGCCCCTAAAATCTTGATGCCCTTTGAAGCCCTGGCCTTTGTGGCCTTGCCAGAAATCCAGGCCTGATTGGACTGGGGGGTCCCAGTGGGGCTGCTGCCTCGGGCCCCCCAACCACAAAGCCCCACCCCCTAGCTGGAACCCCCTCCAGCACCCAGGGAGGTAGGTCGGAAGCCGCACCAGCTTTGTTCAGGGAGTTGGTCTGGGCTGCCAGATCCCACCGGGTTTGTTCCTGGTGTCTCTCCGGCCAAGTCCGACCCTGTGTGCCATTAGCTTGTGGAAAGTGCCAATGCGCCTGCTCTTAGGGTCGCCACCTGTTCAGATTTCACCAGGACAGCCTGGTTTTCAGAGGTCCTGTTTTCCTATTTTGGAAATCCGGACAGGAGACTGAAGTGAATGACATGGGGATCAGCCAATTGCTGATCGCCACATCATCAGTCCCACCCCCAATATCACCAGTCCCGCACCCAACATCCCCACCCCCCCTCGCCACAGCAAAAAAAAAGGGAGGCAACCCTATCTGTTCATCCTGCTCTGCTGAATACAGTGCGATTGCTCCCATGAATACAAAGTAACCCCAGAATTAACCTCAGCCCTGACCTACTGGTAACTTAGCAAACTGCATTAATTCTGATTTTGAATTTGTATCTTTATTGGTGACTTGGGTCACCAGATTTCCTTAATGATGCTAGAAAAAAAAATACTGTATTGTGGGTAAAAAAAAATGACATTTCCATCTGTACTTTCCATCTTCCACGTACTTCATAAAGGAGCCTGTCGTGTACTCTCCTCATCCTCGGCTACCGAACACAACAGAGCCGTGCTGTGTATAATTATTAGCTGAATTTTAGGGTATTGACACACGGGCAGATTCGGGGGAGATTTAGTCGCCAGGAAATGAATTGCCTGTTCTTCTGGGCGAACTGCCTGGGCGTGTCTTCCCTTCCGCGGTAATGAAAAGTCGCCTGCGCTAAGCACACGCGGCGCTTTGTTTTCTGAAGTCGCATGAAGTTTCCTTGTGGGGAAAACGTAGCGCCGCGTTTGTTTAGCGCAGGCGACTTTTCATTATTGCAGAAGGGAAGACACGCCAAGGCAGTTCAGGGAGATTGTCGACCAGATTTGTCTCTGTTGTGTTTGGTAGCCGAGGATGAGGAGGGTATAACAATGCTTTATTAGCAGGTTCATGCAGCCATTACATAACAGCAGTAAGTCTTACTTTCACTTTCAAGCTGTACAGAAAGTCCTATGTATGCACAGTGCCACCTGCAGGCCATTTGCACAAACACCACAGTCTCCCCAAATCTGCCAGTTAGTCACTACCCTAAAGAGAGGAAGGTATTGGGTTTTGCCTCCCCCACCACCAATGACAGCTCTGCAACCTGATAACAGTTGGTTTGAATTCTATAGAGCTGCAGGGTGACACAGCCCTTTCATTGATAAGATCTCATATCATCTATAGAATATCCCTCCTTCCCTTTACTTCCCCCTAATGATAAGAGAACCATGTCCTAACATCCCCCCTAGTGACAAGACCTTGTCCTTCATATCCCCATGTAGATTATTACAACTGAACCAAGGGAATCATTGCTGATCAGGCTTCTATTGGACTTCAGCTGCCTAAGCACATAGATGGCAGTTATTGTCCTGCAGAAGCCGTGTCTTACATGTAGCGTGTGTCTGTCCCTAATGCTGGTAATTACATGTATGTGTCTATGTATGTCACAGTTATGTCCGGCTATTTGTTATTATACCAACATATAGGGCACTACTATGGCATCTGCACACCCTACAGTACAAGCAATGTCAATCATGAATGGAAGGAGATTAGATGTAATACTATCAATGTGCCAAGCCCACTGGGATTATATTGGGAATGATACAATAAGGAAGAGATCCCTGCAATGTTTTCCTACCTTGTCTTTCTCTGATCCCTATGTTCTCTGTCAAACTCTCTCTGCCCCTCTTGTATCCAGCTCTTTGCTTGAGATGTCTGCTTTTCCAGGTTCCTCTCTGTCTCTACTAATGGTTTTAAACATTTTGTCTCAGCTATCTCTCTTTCTCCTGTAAGTCTCTGTCACTCTATTAATTCCTCTTGTTTCATTCAGTCTTCCTCTCCTTTCTAGTCTTTCTCCCATTTGAGCATGTCTCCCTCACACCCATTGTTTCTCCCCATCTTCAGTTGGTCTAAAGTTCTCTTTTCCCTCTTTATGTCTTGCTTCTTTCTCTCTGTCTGCAGTCTATCAGTTCTACTCCCACTCATTTCTTCTTATATACAGTATTTCTCACTTCCACTGGTGTCACTTTCCTTTACATTTCCCATGTCTTTCTTCCACATTATCTGGTCTCCCTCTTACTTTTCCCAGTCTATCCTTCATTTCCCTCCTTCTCGCTCTCTAATGGTCTCCCTCTTCATTCCTCTATCACCTCTGCATCTCATTTAATCCCTCTCTCTCTCTTTGTTGTATACATTTCATGGTGCCTTTTTTATTTCCTTTGATATCAGTTTCTATGTGTTTCCTTGTTTCCCTGGTCACTTTCTCTGGTCTCAGCCTCAGTTCTTTCACTTCCTCTGGTTTCTCTCTATTTTATCTTCTGCTCTCCATTTAATTTTCCTGATCCATCTGTCATTTCCCATGATGTTCTTCTCTGGTCTCCCTCTTCATTCCTCTATCACCTCTGCATCTCATTTAATCCCTCTCTCTCTTTGTTGTATACATTCATGCTGCCTTTTTCTGTATTTCCTTTGATATCAGTTTCTATGTGTTTCCTTGTTTCCCTGGTCACTTCCTCTGGTCTCAGCCTCAGTTCTTTCACTTCCTCTGGACTCGCTCATTTGCTCTTTTTTAATTAGGTTTCTCTCTATTTTATCTTCTGCTCTCCATTTAATTTTCCTGATGCATCTGTCATTTCCCATGATGTTCTTCTCTGGTCTCACTCTTCCTCTGTTCTTTCACTTCTCCAGTCTTTGTGTCTCACCGTGGAATGCGGTAATTATGCATAACAGTTTGCATGACTTGCTTATGGACTATTGATATTAGCATCATATTTGATTAGACAACGGACAGAGCATTTCCCTTTTTAATGGCAGATAGAGTTAGAAAACAAATGGCCCTGTAGACCTGGGATGTCCAAGTAATTACCCTGCCCCAGTTGTTGGACCTGGTTTCTCTGAAAGCCACTGCTTGTGGGACCACAGGAAAGACATATTTAAAGTGAATGCTACTAATAGTAGTAATAGGCCCTTTGTATCTTCACCAATTGCTTGGTGCTTAAAGGCCAAGGTTAAATGTCCACTCCCTGTGTGTAATTATAATACTTTGTGACCCTTTAATCAAACCTTTGTCTGCTGGACAAATACTTGTTTGTTTGTGGTCAAACAACCTCAAACTAATGGGAGTGCATGTACCCCATGTGATACGTCTGGCAGGTCAATACAAATTGTCCCTTCAAGTGAGTGGTTATGTTGCACATCTACTAGTTTGTTTTTTTTATAAATGAATGCAACAGAGGCAAAAACGTCTTTCTACTTGGATACACATGGGCCGTAGCAACTCTATGACTGAAGAGCTGGATAAAGATGACCACAGCTAGTTAGGGCTGTAGAATTCCAAATTATATAGGAATACAAAAAAACCAAATTCTAGGTATTAACTAAGACTGTATGACAACCAAACTGCCCAAGGAACAAATCCCCTAAAGCTACTGGGAGAACTTGTTCATGGTGCAGCGAGACATAAAGGCAAAGCAGGAGGTCATGTCTATGCAACACCGGGGGTAATAACGGCTACAACCAATCAGAGAGTCAACTAACTGGGGTTTAAAGGTTGCTGGGCATCTTATCTGCCCATGTGTGGAGGCTTCCAATTGGTCCCCCTGATCAATATCAGGCCAAGATTCTTCCAGATATCAATTGGGCAAGTTTAATTTTTCCTTCGCTCAAGGACTGCATTGATTAGTTGAGGCTGTCCTGAGACCCATTGGTCTCAATCTGATTGTTCAGCCCCAGGCCCAAAGGTTTGGATTAACCCGATATCGCCCTATTGTTAGTGGGACATTGCCAAAGGATTGGATCCAACAGTGTATGGCCACCATAACTGTTTCTGACAACAGATCTGCAGAAGGCTAGACTAATGTTGAGGGAAACCCAACTTAGTCTAGAGGGAAGTTTGTATTGGTCTGTCTATAACCAGCTTAAAGAACTTGCCCAGTATCACGGTTGAGGAACCGGGCACCCCACCCAATAATGCAGCACCCAATCCAGTAGCTCCCAGAACCCTAAATATTCCGTGTAATCACTGTATAAGCGGGGGTTTTAGCTTGATGACAAATATAGGGGCTGAAGTTTTGACATCCAAAATCCTAATAAACAGTATTATCACACGAAATGTCCCCAGTAGGAAACAGACGATGCTTTCTGCTTCCTTCGGGATATTTTATTTCATGTTTAATGTGTTATGGGGCTTTGTGAACTGTTCTGTGTTTGTATTATGTCATTTCAAAAGGGGAATAGATCCACCAGGAATGAACCCAAGCATTGCACCGCTGCACTTTGTATCTCCAGCTTGGTATTGTATTGTTGGTTGTCCATGTAAAGCCATAAAACTGAGGCTATCAGGTTAATTCCTGCTTGTCACTGTGTATGGGAGGAAACCATCCACCTCTTGTACTAATGGAGGGGAAAATAAATACATCTGTGTTATAATTCTGCTCTTTGTGTCCCTTTTTCTTTATTTTCATGTGGAGGAGACAATGAAGGGCAATGAACTGTGCCAGTATAACTATAATAAAAGTTTGCTCATATACATAT
>CM044432.1:190606753-190617256 GCA_024363595.1 Xenopus borealis
AATCACATTCACTTTACAGAGCTACGAAACAAGTTGGCGCTATAGAAATACATGTTAAAATAATAACCAGAGAGGTATTCATATAATAATTATAACCATTCCTATAATGATTGCAGGCGGATGACTTCATTATAGAAGCAGTCAGTCTGAAGCAGGTGAGAAGAGTGCGGATCGGACATGATGGGAAAGGAGGAGGCTGTGGGTGGTACATGGACAAAGTTATAGTGAGAGAAGATGGGAAACCAGAGACGGAGGCTACTGAATTTCCTTGCGACAGGTACAGCAAAGTCTTCTGCTAGTTGTTCAGGGATTGGACAGTAGATCCACACATTTGACCGGTTCTGAAACATCTTCATAGAATTAAGGACAATTTCTGTTGTTTCCCATAAAGGTGGTTTGACAGAAATGAAGATGATGGCCACATCATTAGGGAGCTGGTTCCTGCTGGAGACTCGCAGAATCTGAGGAGTAAGTTGCATTAAGTCCATTGTGTTTTTTTGTGTATTATTTCATAATAAGCAAGGAACGTGGGTACTGTACAATAACTAGCAGCAGCCCAACTATGCCCCCTTTATTTCTCACCAAAACTCTCCAAAGTGCCATTATTCCATCATTGCACCTGGAATTGGTAACCAAAAGACATTATAATAAATGGAGCTGGGGGTTTTTTCTACCCAAACAATGGCCGTCTCTTTTCCCCTTCACCTCGCAGGTGTCAGCTATCACTTTCAGATTAAAACGGGTGATGTCAGCGGGGCCAGCTCAGATTCCCGGGTCTTTGTCAAACTGTACGGAGAGAAGGGGGACACCATCAAACAGTTTCTTCTGGTTTCTGATAATGACGTGGACGATAACTTTGAGAGGAGCCGAGTGGATAATTTTACCATAAATACCATTGATATTGGCAAGGTGAGGAAGAGATGGGCATCTCCACTAATCTGTTCCATCCAAAGCTATATGCACACACAAATACCCATCTACCCAAACACTGAACCCTTTTTGGTGCCCTGCTGAACCCAGTACATTTCATTGTGATTAATGGGGCATCATATCAAAGCCTTGTGGTCGGTTTGTATTTAGTTGCATCTTTGTGTTTTTTTGACAGATCAATAAGCTGTTGATTGGCCATGACAATGTAGGCATTCGAGCAGGTTGGTTCCTGGGCAATGTTGTGGTTCAGGTCCCGGCCCATGGGAAGCAGTACATGTTTCCTATTAACCGTTGGCTAGGCAAGGACGCTTGTGATGGGAGGGTGGAGGTGGAAGTCTACTCTAGTGAGGTGAAAACTATAGAGAAATGTGAGTAGAATGGGCCCAGTTCTCTATCATTTCCACTTCCTATAAGCTCTTACGTTTGTAGTGAAACCCAACTGATTTCACCCTCTTTTGTTTTGCCCTAGTGGTAAATTATGAAGTAACAGTAATCACTGGTAATATGCGGGCCTCGGGAACCAACGCCAGTGTCTTCATGCAACTCTATGGAGATCAAGGGAAGACAGAGGAGACATTTTTGAAGAGCCGTTCTAATGACTTTGAAAGAGGAGCTGTTGATATATTTAAGGTTAGTGGGCCTATGTCTACTAGGTGGGTGTTCTGGGTGACAAGCATGTTCAGAATTCTTCTCAATAACATTTGCTTAGATTGAGGCCATGGAAGTGGGGAAGATCCGCAAGCTCAGGATTGGCCACGATGGCAAGGGCTTTGGCGATGGCTGGTATTTGGAGAGTGTTGAGATCAAGCGAATTGAAATAAAGATGATGCCTGTGGAGAAGCCGGAGAAGAAGAAGAAATCTAACAAGAAGAAAAAATCCAGTAAAGAGGAAGAAGAGGAGCTTCGGCCTAAAGAAGTGGTGGCGTCCTACAAGTTTGAATGCCAGCGCTGGTTGGCCAGGGGGGAAGAAGATGGAGAGCTGGTGGTGGAGCTTCTGCCTCTGGAGACTTCAGAACTGGAAGGTACAGTTTCACCAGCAGAGGGCAGACTTTCAGCCTTTTATGTGCCCTTTAGGTGTGCGCCATGGGCTTATTTAGCACATGACACATTGTACAAAGAGGCAGCAGGTGTAAGTAAGGGGATCCTTTGCTTCTCTGCATTCTGCAACTAGGTGGCATAGGTGAAATTTTATTGTGCAAGTGATTAGTGAATAACGTTTTAATGAGCCAGCCAGAATTTGAAAACTTCATATTTAAATATAAAAATGATATCCTAGCCAAGCATATTTCTGGGTCCTGCAGTTTCCCCTTTAAGCACAGTCATTGAGCCCACTTGGCTTCTTAGCCCTTTCCATTCCCTTCAGTGAACAGCTATGAGGTCCATGTGTTTACTGGCACCGTTTGGGGAGCAGGAACAGATGCAAACGTTTATGTCGCCATATACGGAGAACTAGGAGACACTGGAGAACGTCAGCTGAAGAAAGCCAACCATCTGAACAAATTCGAGAGAGGACAGGTATGCCCCGCTTCATAAATTATCTTTGTCGTTACTATTTTTTATTTTACTTTTGTGTTAAATGCAATATCTTGATTTTCCTCTGCTCCAATTGGATCATGATGGTGTGAGTTCCAGGCTTAGAGCAGCAGATGACTGGCTGTACCAGGGGAATATTGTTGGGTTGAGAGGGCACATTCATAGGGTATTGGGCATAATGCAAACCCACTAGTGATGGGCGAATCTCCCCCGTTTCGCTTCACCGAAAAATTCGCGAATTTCCGGCAAAATTCAAGAATTGGCGAAATGAAACGAGCGTCGTTTTTGTTGCATCGCGTCATTTTCGTCTCATCAAAAACGACGCGCAACTCGTTTTTTTTTCGGCGAATTTTTTTGGTGAATTTTCGCTGGCGATTCGCAAATCGCGGTAATTCGCCGCGAATTCGCCTCTGGCGTATAAATTCGCCCATCACTAAAACCCACCATGTATGCAGATCTTTTAGGGTTCATTTATGACTGAAAGTGAAGTGTGCAACCAAGATATCACTCCAACTTGCAGTACAGCAGGAAAGAGTGACTGAAGTTTATCAGAGAACAAGTCACATGACTGGGGGTAGCTGGGAAACTGACAATATGTCTAGCCCCATGTCAGATTTCAAAATTTAATATAAAAAAATCTGTTTGCTCTTTTGATAAATGGATTTCAGTGCAGAATTCTGCTGGAGCAGCCATATTAACTGATGCATTTTGAAAAAAAAAAAACATTTTTCCCATGACAGTATCCCTTTAACTCCATCTTCTTCTTCCAGGAGGATATCTTCACCATAAAAGCTGTTGATTTGGGAGAGCTGAAGAAACTGAAAATCCGCCACGACAACCAGGGTGCCAGCGCCGGCTGGTTCCTCGACAAAGTGGAGATTGTGGACGAGAAGGTTGACACAAAGTAAGGGCCACGTACCCTGGAAAGGTTTCTGTAGTGTTGCCAGTGTAGTTTCCTAAATACCAAACTTCTAATTTATTCAATAACTGTTTCTGGTGGTTTCTTTATATTACAGGTATTTCTTCCCATGCCAAAGGTGGCTCGCCGTCGATGAAGACGATGGACAGGTGGCCAGGCAGCTGGTACCTGTGAACGAGGCCTTTATGAAGAAAGACGAAGACGAAGGGCAAGACCAATCTCTTGCCACACTGGGGTTGGAACAGAAAGGTTGGTGCCCTCTTACTTACTGTATGTCAGTCATTCATTACTGTTGGATGTGTAGCGATGGGCGAATCTATCCAGTTTCGCTTCGCCAAAAAAATTGTGACTTTCCAGCGGAATTTGCGACTTGGCGAAACGAGTCGCATCACGTTTTACGTGTCACATGATTTTCGGCGCGTCGTGTCATTTTTAGGGCGTTGTGTCGATTTTGCCGCACTTCGCGTCATTTTCGGTGCACGTTTTGCTAAATAAATAAATTCACCCGTCACTATGCATGTGGCTTTTTTCAAATGATCTGGATATGTCGGTCCAAACATTTGTTCATTTAAGTAGAGGTTGGGCATTCTAATGTTACCATCACCTACAACTTGGTCCAAAACTGTCATTTTTGTCTCATTGGCTGACGATTGTTCTTTATTAATCGCAATGGCAACGAGTTGGTGTAGCTCTAATTATTCAAATGTTCTGATTGTAAAGGCGGCCATACATGGGCAGATAAAGCTGCTGATATCGGCCCTTTAGACCAATCAGGCAGCTTATCTGTATGTGTAGGGGGTAAAATTGGTTATGACTATGATTGTATTTTTTAAGGCTAAATTAATTCAAATCAACTCAGTCCAAATTAATACTAGAAAGAAATTGAAATAAAGATGTCCCAAAATCTTTTGACCAATTGAAAAGTTGCTCAGAGTTGGCCACTCTACATCGTAATCAAAGATAACTAAAAGGTGGGCGACCCGTTTAAATGGACATGCTTTATGCCTATGGGCAACCAGCTGTGGATTAGCGCTATAACTATCTTGTATCTAATAATCTTCACAGATCTGCTATTAACCCCTCACATAATAATTAGAGCCGGAGTTTTCTGAAATAAAACTTTCTGTTTATGTACTGACACAACATTCCGCACAGTTCCGGTACAGGAATTCCACATTCATTTGTTTGTCTGCAGATGGGCACTTATCCTCACACACTGGTCCCTAGGGCAATACCATTCAGCTCAGAAATAGGTGTCTAGGCAGGGCTTCCAGATTTAAAGGGGAAGTTACCCCGATGATGTTACTCACCACATTAAAAAAAATGTAGATAAATAAAAAATTTTTTTCAACATAAAACTTTTATTATGCGATGTTAAAAACTCCAGGACACTTCCATAACAGACACTTTTACAACCACTCCAGCACAAACTTATTTCTACAATTATTATTATTATTATTAACATGTATTTCTATAGCGCCAACTTGTTGCGTAGCGCTGTTAAGTGAATGTGATTATACAACCAAATCACATGAATTACATACAAATGCAGTTACAATGTTTCAGGGGAAACAGCTCTCAGTAGGCACACTGAACTTGGAACACCTGTATCCACCACTAACCGCTAGTGGTCTGAGGATACCTCAGGTGATACCCCTTCACTATTCCAGGTTAGGACCTTTTTTCATCCAATTCCCATCAAAGACCCAGGTGTTCTTCCTACCTAGTCCTAAACTGCCGCTGATTCCCTGACTTACGGAGTGCTCGTAGGAACTCCACTTCCCTCCTTGATGGGGCCCAAACTGCCCTTGCTAAATATCCTACCTATCTCGAGTACCTAGTACTCGCTCACTGTGATCTTGCCAATTCTAACTCCACCTGTCTACGATGATGATGTCTCACTCACTGACCAGCTGTTCTTAGTTTGGTCACAGCTCCCATCAATACTGCTCACTTTGGGCAGGGCATCTCCTTTGATAGCCCTTTATAGCCCTAGGGCTCCCTCTGGTGGCTGGGGAGAAAATTACACTTGAAAATTTACTAAAATAACTCCACTGCCATCTAGTGGCCATTCTTACACATTTCGGATTTCTGAGTAGCACACACTTAGCTCACACTCCTGTTTAATCTGGGTGCACCTCCCACAGTGTCCTTCAGCACTGGATTATACTCACAAAGCAAAATGGGCAGCACTCCGGAGATACTTAACATGCACAAACATTTGAATTAGGGATGCACCGATATCGACAATTATGGATTCAGCCGAACCCCCGACTCCTTCCCGAAAGATTAGTCCGAATACCGAACCAAATATGGGTGGGAAGGGGAAACCCAGGGGCATAACTACAGAGGATGCAGACCCAGCGGCTGCAGGGGGGCCCAGGTGGTTAGGGGCCCCAATGAGGCCCTAATTCACATACAATTTCAATAAATTGGTAAAGCAAGTCAACCTCTAGACATTTGCTGTGGGGCCCAGTAAGATCTAGTTATGCCACTGGGGAAACCATTTTTTACTTCCTTGTTTTGTGCCAAAAAGTCACGTGATTTCCCTCCCTGGACCTAATTTGCATATGCAAAGTAGGATTCGGTTCGGCGAGGCAGAAGTATTCGGCCGAATCCTGCTGAAAAAGGCCGAATCCTGGCCGAATCCTGAACTCAATTCTGGATTCAGTGCATCCCTAATTTGAATCAGATATTATAAAACACTCAAACACTTGACCCCCTTACAAATATAATGACTTTTCTGTTGTAGAAAGAAACTTCATATTCCTGAAAGGGATCAGGGGCACCCACTCTAAGCAGCAGCATGGGGACCCGTATTCCATGATTTAGTCTATGAAATGAATTGGGAGCTGCACCCTCAAAATGTTACATATATATCTATATACATATAATATAAGAGCAAAGCACTTTCTTTTATTCCAGCCAAATCAACAACTTACACAGTAAAACTAAAGACCGGAGAGAAGAAGAATTCTGGGACAGATGCCAACGTGTTCTTAATCCTGTATGGAGAGAAAGATGATACAGGTACGGCTACAGGGACCTTCCCTTGGCTACAATCTCATAAGACTTGGCCTGTCTAACACTGAATACATCATGTTCTACTGGAAGCCTCATTAGAAAGATCTTTTAAATGGGAACTTTACAAATGTTCCGTAAATGTCCTATATCGTTTTTTTTTCCTTGTAGTTTTTCAGATTTTACCCCAACCAGAGAAAGACATTTTTTCAAAGAAAATGTTATTCAATTAAACCTTCCTATATATACAGGTATGGGACCTGTTATCTCGAATGCTCGGGAACTAGAATGTTCCGGATAATGGATATTTCCATAATTTGGATCTTCACACCTTAAGTCTACTAGAAACTCATATAAACATTAAATAAACCCAATAGGCTGGTTTTGCCTCCAATAAGGATTAATTATATCTTAGTTGGGATCAAGTACAAGCGACTGTTTTATTATTACACAGAAAAAGGGAATCGTTTGTTAACATTTTGATTATAATGGAGTCTATGGGAGACGGCCTTTCCGTAATTCGGAGCTTTCAGGATAACGGGTTTCTGGATAACGGATCCCACACCAATTTTCATTATTATGTTCTTTATTGTTGTATTAGTAAGCTTTATATAGGTAACAATTTACTGTAGCTGTACAGGGATGGGATAGGAGCATGCATTGGATGCCACGGGAAATAGAATATTGAGAGTGAATGAGTAGTTATTGACATATGTAGAGTATCTGACCAATATAGACAAGTAAATGTGATGCAGACTGTATCTGAGCTCAGCTGCTTGACTGTGTCCTTCCAGACGCTGCGAGATACCGGCTACTCCATGCTGGTAAACTTGTGTAGCGATAGAGACTCCCGCATCAATCGGCGCAGTTTTGGAAATGAGCAAGTTCCGGGCATTTTGGCAAGAAACGTGTCCAAAGTCCAACATACCCACCGCACAAGATATGTCAATAAAGTCGTTTTACAAAGATAAAGATTGTGTCCCTACATGGAACAGCGCCTATTGATGCGAGAGTCTCCATCGCTACAATGTATCGCTAATATCGATGGGAAAAAAAACAGCGAAAAAGTTGCCAAATGCAAGTCAATGGGCGGAACTTTTTTTGATGCAGAAAAAGTATTTTTCAACCATTGGAGTCTATGGGCGTCTTTTTCGTAGCAAAACCTGATGAGACGCTTGGCTCATCGCTAATCGTGTGTGTGAGTGGCATGGGCATGAGAAGAGTATATGAGCTGCGTGTAGTAGTTATGGTTATGTGAGCAGTGACTGTGTAATGTATGAGCAGGGACAAGATACATGGAGCTCTGCAATAAAAGGCACTAAGTTTTGCCTAGATACAGTAACCAATCAGCAGATAACCTTTATTGGTCACACCCATCTATTGGTTGCTATGGGTTACTGCTCCTGGGCAAACTTTGTGCCTTTTATTATTACATATAGGGATAAGAGTGTTTGAGCATTATATGAGTAGGTCTGGGTATATGAATGTGCCTCATGAATGGGTATTTATAAGGAAAAGGGATTGGGGGAGTATGAGGAGATACTGACACATGAAGCGTGCCAAAGCAATGTATATGCATGTGCACAGGAGGAGTAAGTTTATGTGTTAGAGTGGTAAAGTTATTGGTTAGTGGTTAGTTATGGGCACAAAAAAAAGTGTCAAAGTAATGTATTAGTAGCTATGTGGGTAGTTATGGGTAAGGATGAGTGCCTGAGTAATGTATGAGGAATTTTGGGTGAGGACAAGGGTCTGATTAGTGTATGAGTAGTTATGAGTCAGAAAGAGTGCTTGAGTATTGTATGAGTAATTATGGGAGAGGATTAGGGCCTGACAAGTGAATGAGTAATTATGGGTGAGGATGAGGGCCTGAGTAGTTTATTAGTAGTTATGGGTGAGGACAAGGGCCTGAGTAGTATATGAGTAGTTATGGGTGAGGAAGAGGACCTTATTAGTGTATGGGTAATTATGGGTCAGGAAGAGGGTCTGAGTAGTATATGAGTAGTTACGAGTGAAGAAGAGTGTCTGAGTAGTGTATGAGTAGTTACGAGTGAAGACGAGTGTTTGAGAGTGTATGGGTAATCATGGTTGAGAACGAGGTCCTGAGTAGTGTATATTTAGTTATGGGTGAGGGCCTGAGTAGTGTAGAAGTAGTTATGGGTCAGGAAGAGGTCCTGAGTAGTATATGAGTAGTTATGGGTGGGGACAAGGGCCATGAGTAGTATACTAGTAGTTATGGGTCAGGAAGAGGGTCTGAGTAGTGTATGAGTAGTTATAGGAGAGGAAAAGGACCTTATTGGTGTATGAGTAGTTATGGGTCAGGAAGAGGGCCCGAGTGAAATATGAGTAGTTAGTAACACATGAGGAGTGTCTGAACGCTGTATAAGTAGATATGGGAAGGGGAAGAGTGCCAATTCAGTTTAAATGTAATTATGGAGATACAGATGCAGTCACTTTGGATTGTGTGTTTAATGCATCGTGACTTAACTCATCTATCTCATTTATCCCACTTAGCACAGAATATTGTGTCACAGCATCCCATCCAATTAAAGAGTTCACCATTGAAAACAATGGAGCTTTGGTATGCTAATGAAAAGGTTAAATGCATTAAATGAGTTAAGATAACTTTAGATAACACAGTTTCTTCAATTAGCCCTGAGTCACGACGCATTTAACTTACAAATCCAAGTGACTCTATCTGTATGAAGTGTCTGAGTGGTGAAAGTTTTGGGCACATGAAAAGTGCAAAAGTGCTGTATGAACAGTTATAGAAACATAAATAGTGTTTCAGTGGTGTGTGAGTAGAGATGGTGAAATAAAGAGGGCCTTGCTGAT
This sequence comes from Xenopus borealis, assembly GCA_024363595.1. Taxonomy (NCBI): domain Eukaryota; kingdom Metazoa; phylum Chordata; class Amphibia; order Anura; family Pipidae; genus Xenopus; species Xenopus borealis. The sequence continues at coordinate 190,615,989 of CM044432.1, forward strand.
GTACTTAGTAAAGTAGTAGAAGTGTGAGAAGCTATGGCCTTAGCAGTGTATATATATATATATATATATATATATATACATGTATATACAGTTATGGACACATGAAGAGGATGGAGAGGTGTATAAGGAGTTATGGGCACATGAAGAGCAGTGTATGTAGATATTGGGCAGGACAAGTGAAGGAGTTATACTGTGAGTAAATACTTCTAATAAATAAGGTTAATAATACACCACCATAAATGCCAATCAATGCCAGTTAACTTATAGCTGAACCACCCGTTAAAGGACAAGGAAAGGCAAACAAATGAAATCCAATTTTTACGTTCGTTAATTAAAAAGAAATCTATCTCCAATTTACTTTAATTATAAAATGTCCAATGTTTTTATAAGAAACCTGACTGTATGCCGTGAAATTCTCCCTTCATTTACATCTGTCGATAGGAATTGTCAGACGGTCCCTCAGGGAATCATTCATACTTATGAACAGCAGGGGGAGCCCCCGGCCTTACTTCCCAGCCCTGCAGAACGCAAACAGCTTTGTTTGTTTCCCTGTTTTGATCATTTATGACGATCCCTAAGCTTAGCCCAGATCACACTGAGCATGTGTATGTAGTCTAGTCTTGCAAAGATGTATAACAAAGTTACAAGATGACAGCCCCCTGTGGCCAACTTTGAAAGCATAAATCATTTGTTTGATTAGGCTTGTGGTGCAGTAAGTTCATGTTTATGTTTAGTATACAAAATACACCATTTCTACCCTTATTCTATTTTATACTTTACTTCACCTTTAATGGTGCCCAGGGAGTGTGGTACATGAGAGATGCCACTGACCAGTGAAATAACAAGTGCCAGTCTGCTCTGCTGGCAGTCGGAGCTCATTGTAGACTGAGACTTCCAGTCGGACTTCACCGAGATGATTATCCTTGAGTTGTAATGTATTGTGTGTTTGTTATTATTTCAGGGTTCATGAGCCTCAAGGCTTCCAAGACCAACAAGAATAAGTTTGAGCGAGGCCAAATCGATGTGTTTACAGTGGAGGCCGTGGATATTGGGCCTCTGACCAAACTAAAAATTGGCCACGATAACAAAGGTAATGGGTTACCGACAGGGACATTGCAATTCAGCTCTGTTTGACTTCCCAGCTCTCCCTCATTCTTCCCTTATTGTGACAAACCCAATATGGGATCTGTTATCCAGAAACTTCTGAATTGCTGAAAGACCATCTCCCATAGATTTAATTTTATCCAAATAATCCAAATTTCTAAAAA
>CM044432.1:190714760-190725746 GCA_024363595.1 Xenopus borealis
TGTGATGCTCATGTGTAAGTAAATGTATTTATTTTATAAAGACTTTTTTTAATCCTTTAGGGGACGCATAGGAATAAACTTAAGTGAAGGTATATCTCCCCTTTGTTGGCCAGGGTCGAGTTTACAGCAGTTGCTTTATGGCTCTGGCTTGGTCACATGGTCACTTTGTTTGTATAAACCCCTTTAGGCTGATTTATCAGGGACAACTACCTATAAAACAGAAACTACAGAATAGAAAGATTGAACTTAGAATGTGCCATTTAGTAGAAGACCTCTGGATGTCCTGCTAATGACCTGCGGCATCATAATTTTCATATGTGGATTCCTGTGCTCTCCTGTAGGAGGAAGATAGAGCATCAGTTTCTGTAGAACCTTTCATTACATCTCTATGATATTTATAATAATTCTTGCGCACCAGAACCCACATTAGGAAGATAACCTCCTCCCATCAATATATAACAAAGGTAGGAATGGGTTTTTCTGGGGTACAAATATAAAGCTTGGGGCACCTCCACTTGTCCTCTGTGATAGACTGGACTGGACTATGATGTTCTCTCAGATTATATATAATAATGGGAAAGAGTCTAGGTCTCCCCTAGATAACCTCAAGCCTGATGAAGGACTTTCAGATCCATATAATAATGGGAAAGAGTCCAGGTCTCCCCTAGATACCCTCAAACCCGATGAAGGACCTTCAGATCCATATAATAATGGGAAAGAGTCCAGGTCTCCCTTAGATACCCTCAAGCCTGATGAAGGACCTTCAGATCTATATAATAATGGGAAAGAGTCCAGGTCTCCCATAGATACCCTCAAGCCTGATGAAGGACCTTCAGGTCCATAAAATAATGGGAAAGAGTCCAGGTCTCCCCTAGATACCCTAAAGCCTGATGAAGGACCTTCAGGTCCATAAAATAATGAGAAAGAGTCCAGGTCTCCCCTAGATACCCTAAAGCCTGATGAAGGACCATCAGATCCATACAATAATGGGAAAGAGTCCAGGTCTCCCTTAGATACCCTCAAGCCTGATGAAGGACCTTCAGATCCTGTGAAAATGTTAAATGTGGTCAGAGCAGTGCAGCTGAGTTCTGCTTTGTGTCCTTTGGGGGTCATACCATTACCCCCTTGCTCATCTTTTTAAGGGGAGTGGCTATAGGGTACATTCCAATAGGTTCCACCTCATGGAGATGGATCATCTGTGTTCAGCTTTGTTTTCATACCCTAATGAGTCATTCAACACATGAGGTTGAACATAATGAAACTAGTGGCTCATGATCTTAGTGGAACCACTATAACCCCCACAAACTCACTTGTCCTGTCAGTCCTAAAACCATTATTTATACATACATTTGCTGATACTTACTGGTTTAGGTCTAACGAATGCTTCTTATAACCTGTTAAGGAAAAACAAAAGTATTCATGGAAATATGGTGGATCCTATGGTGAGAGTAAAACAACATACAAGAGGAAAAGAGAGATAGGTGCTACTCAAAGGCATAGCATCACGGGCTAGACCTCTTTTACCCCCAGGTCTGTTATTGACTATGGCAAGCAGAGGAGGTTTTGGAACCTGATGGACTCCCATTGAAGATATCCCAGTTAAGTTGATGCCCTTGAAAAAAGCCAAGATTGTAAGGCCTCTAATGTAACCTCAAAGGTGAGCTACCAAGGGAGTGACATAGATAAAACCTACCTATCCTAAACAGTCTACAAAGAAATTCTCTGACACACGAGTTACAATAGCAGATCAAGCCTTTGCAATTTTATTAATGCAGTGGTGCATCACAGCATTAATAAAATTTCAAGAACTTGCCCTGATATCATAACTCCTGCGTGCCCGTGAATTTCTTTGCACCTTGGATGTGAGGTGGGCGATTCCTCCATCACTGTGCACCAGGATCATTTCTTTGGGTCTTGTGAGGTGTGCGGTTTCTCCAATCTTGCTTGTATCCTAAACAGTGAACAAATGAGAAGTTCCACCACTTACCATTCCTGTAACAGGCTGCCGCACACAGCAACACCAGCAGCAGCATTAGTTTGAGTGCCAGAGCTGCCCACAGCAAACCCAATGGCATATTATTGTTGCCTCCAGATTTCAACTTGAAGAAATACACAGATGTCTCTACTCTCCCGTGGCTGTTTGTGGCCACACACGTGTACTTGCCATCTCTTGTGAGATAATGTAACTCCGTTGCCACTTGGTGCTTCAAGATGGGCCCAGTTAGACTTATGTCTTGGTCCTTATTTAATGGGTCAGTCCAGTACAAAGAAGGGGCTGGTTCCCCTTCGGCAAGACAGACTGCATGGTATCCTCGAGAGCCATCAAACCCAATAGTCATGTTAAGGATTCTTGGAGGAGCTGTGAAAGGGGGTAAAATAAAACCGTTTTAGAGATAATATCCCAACTTTCTAGCAGTGGCTATTAGAGTTGAAGGTTATGACATCATCATTACATCATGATATAAATATCTCATTCAAATACTGATAAACATGGATACCGCTTCCTTCTATCACTTACACAGTCACAGCCCTGTGGCTCTGTTGTTACAATTGTTGGGGTCCAGGGGCTAGATTGTGGGATGTTAGGAGCCCCAAAGGACTGGTGGGATGGGAGGAGGAGCCTCTGTTTTTGCTTAGGAAGAGGGAGGTGGCAGTAGTGAGCACCAAGAATCCATCTTGGAGAAATACTTCTTATTCACAGGATAAAAACAACTCTGGAAAATGGAGCATTGGACCTTGCTCAGGTAGGAGGCACTTACCAGCCAAGTGGAGCTGTGTTCCAGTCTTTGTTTCATATTTATCATGTCTGTCAGTGGAGAGCTCCACCCTGCAGTAGTACTTGGTGTTGTCTGCCCATGTGAGGTTTCCAATACTGATGGAAAGGTTGTTATGACGAGGGTTTCCCAGCAGGGTGAACTTGTTCATGTAATTGGTTGTGGTCCTACATGGTTCACTACTGTTGTGACTCACACATTTGAACACCACTGTCCCATCGTACGGCCGACTGATCCTCCAGATGGTTGTTAGTGCCCCATCATGACTCCGGCTGTGCGGGGAACTGAACCAACAGGGCAATGTGGCAGATTTTCCAACTTCACCCATGACTTCTTTAGGCACCTGGAAGGACCACTGGTTCCCACCATTCCCTAAAATGTGGAGTGCAAGACCCAAAGGTTGGAGAACACAGAAAAGGGGGAGAAAGATAAAAAACAATATGGAAGCACAAAGCAGATGCAGCAGCAGAGAAAGGCACAGACAGTAGAGTATACAGGTATGGGATCTGTTATTCAGAAACCTATTATCCAGAAAGCCCAAATCCATGCATGCTTCTTTAGGCACCTGGAAGGACAACTGGTTCTCACCAGTCCCTAAAATGAGAAGTGCAAGGCCCAAAGGTTGGAGAACACAGAAAAGGGGGAGAAAGAGAGGGACCCAACCCATTATCCAGAACTCCATTTTATAATGGATATAATGTAATAATATTATTAGAGCAGGTGGGAAGAGGGGCTGAGTAAGTTGCTTAGAAGGCCTTGTGTCTGATGACAAAACAACAATGGCACAACATTAATTTATGGGAAACCCATTGTAACTCACCATAATCTGCAATAAAGATGAAAAATCCCAACAGAGAAACAACTCCTCTCATTCTGTGTCCCTGGTTTCTATCTCTCTCTCTCTATACTGATCTTTCCGTGGGAGCTGAGTAGAAAAGGAGGAACTATTATGGGGTGAGTTGGCAGGCGAGTATTATTAGACTTTTCCAGTTACTCATACATTTTAGGGAAGAGTCAATAGAACAGGATAGTTCCAACTGCAGGGGAGTCCAGTGGATCTTAAACATAGTTAGGGGTATATACAGGTTCGGCACATAGCTCTCATGTAATAACCAGCAGGGGGGCAGAGATCAACTGAATATATGTTCTGCCTGGTGCCCAGTAGAGAGTAACTAAAGATTCCTTGTTACTTTTGCCAGGGGAGATAGTTTGTGACTTCACTCATGTATAGCCAATCAGAGCCTTGTTGGTTTAACTTTTAATTATTGGGTAAACCTGCAGCCAATCAGGACATTTTAATGTGCAAACGCTAGGCAATGCTGTAGCCAACCAGAGCCTTAAGATGTTAAGATGTTCACAAGTCCTGAGTATGTATTGGTCACAGTGGATCTAGATTTTCACATAGATTATAGTTGAGTTTTAAGTGATGAACCATGAGATTAGTTTTCCTCATCAAACTGAATGTGTCCCAATGTGATCCAACTACAAATGGAAAAGATGTGCAGATACAGGGATCCTGCCTGATGGATTGGGGATGCACCAAATTCATGTTGGATTCTGCTGAATCTTACAGGAAGGCTGAAGCCTAATTAAGAACCTTTATTTGAATATGTAAATTAGATAATGGAAGGGGGAAGGGTTACACTGTGGCTATTTTTATAATAATTAATAACTTTTGCCCCCCAGGACTCCTCTGTTAATTAAAACGAGGTGGCTGTCATTTCTGGGGGTGCTTGAGTCAAAGGTTACAGTGGGTCTTATGGTGCCCCCGTTCTAGTGAGACCTGGGCAAATGCCCTTTTTGCCTGTTGAGTAACATTCAATTCTTACTGAACTTCTGCATCCCCTAATGGCACCAAACCATGGGTGCTGTTCCCACACCTGCATAACTGCACCCATTCCCTCCACCCTGATCTGAGTGCAATGTAACCTGCAACAGGTCGAGACCCCTCTCTGCCTTTAACTGCACTGAAAGAAAAAGCAACTGGTATATCTGGAATTACTGTTGAAAATAATTCATATTGAAGACCCTTTCCTCGGCTATCCAACATCAAAAAACACATAAGGAAGGGAGCAAAGGTTTTCACACACACCATTTGTTGAAGCAGTTAGGAGCAACTAAGCAATAACATACAGTTGACATTCCCCCCCAGATTAAAAGATTGTTTCATCACAGGGCTGTAACCCCATTTTCTCTGTAGGACATAAAGAGGTAAGGAGCCAAACATTGTTCAATATGTTCTGCACAATAAATGGCTGGCACACAGGAGAGCTGAAGGGAAACTGAGGTTAAATCTAAAGTTCTGATTAAGATTCTAAAGGTTTTTATTGCAGTTCACTCATTTACTGTTTCATTATTAGAGGTTTTATTACTGTGCAGGACACCCAACACTAGTGGGAACCCTGAATAGGAGAAATTTTAAATAAAGGGTGGTCCCAATTTCTCATCCATCCATCGCCAGGGCCCCCTCGTCGCTTCTGATAAATTAACAGCTCTGAAAAATTCTATAAACAGGAAAAAAAATGTTACTGGGATTGTTGCTGATGAACAAGAAAAATAATCCGCTTGCGTGCAGCGAAGATTTAGCAGTAGAAAAACATGTAGGAGCCTCGCAGGTCATTAATCTTCTCTAGGCATGGAAGCTGCCAACTCATTTCACGGTAACAGCCGTGCCAGGATATTTAGAGGGATGAGATCTGGCAAATGTAGTTTGTTACTTTTCTATTCTGTGGTTCAGTATGAATTAAAGGGAAACTTGCCTCTCTATAAAAAGAGGGGGATGTGAAATTGCCACACTCGGACAAGACTACCCCACAACAGGTGATGATGCATCAAACATGGTCTGGATGGTCTGTCTTTGCTCTGTCGCAAGTGGTCTGTCACAGGCCTTATGATATTAACTGTAGGACAAGATGGTAACTGTAGGCTAAAACAAGGACAGAAGGACAATATGGTAAAACTCGGAAAATATTTACTTTTACAGATATTTACTTTTCGACAAGATGGTAACTGTAGGCTACAATTAGGATGGTAGGGCAAGTTGGCAGAATGTTGACAGTAGAATAGTATGATATAAGCTGTAGGACAAGATGGCAACAGTAAGCCAAATTATCGACAGTAGGACAAGATGTAACTGTAAGTTAAAATAAGGACAGTAGGACAAGATGGCAGATGACAGTTGTACAGTATGATTTTAAACAGAGGACAATATTGTAATGTAGGCCAAATTATGGACAGTAGGGCAAGATGGCAGAACGTGGAGAACAGGTGACAGTATGATATTTAACTGTAGGACAAGATTGTAGGCTAAAAGGATAACAGTAGGACGGCAGAACGTGGAGAACTGGTGACAGTAAGATATTTAACCATAGGACAAGATGGTAACTGTTGCCAAATTATGGGCAGTAGGACAAGATGGCAGAACTTGGACACTGGTGACAGTAGGACAGTATGATATTAACTGTAGGACAAGATGGTAACTGTAGGCTAAAACAAGGACAGTAGGACAAGATGGCAGAACAACTGGTGACAATAGGACAAGATGGTGACATTAGCACATGATCAAGACAGTAAGAGAAGATGGCAACAGTAGGACACAATATTAACTGTAGGACAAGATGGTAACTCTTTGGCATAATATGGACAGTAGGACAAAATGGCAAAACTTGTGTCAAAAATGGTGTCAGTAGGACATGATGGTGACATTAGCGCACAATAGAGATAGTAGGATAAGATGGAAACATAAAGGGCAATATGGTGGCAGCCATTCCTCACTATTTTCAGGTTGTTTGGTTTGTAACGTGGGTGTTTTCCTTCATGTCATTTCAGATTGATACGCGGCTAAGCTGCCAACAGTAGGACATGATATAAACTGTAGACAAGATGGGAACTGTAGGTCAAAATAAGGACAGTAGGACAAGGCAGAATATGGACAAATGGTGACAGTAGGACATGATGGAGATGGGCAAGATGGTAACAGTAGGGAAATATGGCAACAGTAGAGCAACATGTTAACAGTAACACTCCGTATTTGAACATGTTTCCCTTCAATTATTGTTGAAGCCCAACAATGGCTACTCCATAAAAAATGGTGCCCTTTTAGTGTTTTGCCTCACTCCCCACCACTGAATAAAGATGTTTCTATGTTCTTAACTTTCCCTTTTTCATAATTTTGCTTTTCTTTTTACTGGTTCTTTCTCTGGACACTTTCTGGCCTGTTTGATTCCTTGGCCAAATATTGTGGCATCTCTGATTTATTAAGCAGCAGTTGCTGGCATGAACTGGCTGTGGGAGTCTAGCTGGCAGATGAAGAAGGTATTGAGAAAGATCTAATGAGGTTGTATGAGGTGTCCACAGGGAGCTGCCAAACTAAAGGAAACACTGCCATAAATGTCTCAATGAGGTGCTGGGTCTCTTGGCGGGTGCTGACGTTCCCAGGGATATTTTACTTAGTGGGATGATGGGAAACTTAAAGGGAACTCATGTATTTAAATATTTTTACCATGCCAATGTGTATGAATGACGTTTATTCTAATTCTAAATGGGGTGTCTATATGTAGATCAGTACCCAAGTCAGACAGGTATTATGAGTCAGATCTAATTGCTAAATGCCAACAGTAATCCCTTATTTGTCTGTCCTGCAGGCAGTCTGGCATTTAGGCTGATGGCACTTGCTCTAATGACAATTTTTAAGCTGAAAAGTGCCAGTATTAGCCACATGTTTCCCAATAATGCATGTGAATGGAAGTCAGGAGCTCATAAGTACTTGTGGGGAATACACCCGTGTGTAAAGAGTTGAGTGTTCTACTACTAACATAGGTGCTCCCTTGCAAAAGTGCAGTTACTATAAGCAACCAGTCTGGTCTCTTTGCTTTGATATTTCTAATTGTGGTAGTCAAATAAAATAGGCTGAGGCACTTCTGCAGTTAAGCACCTCGGTTAGTATTTTTACTAAACAGGGCAAATTGATGATACTGTTTGTTTTTTGCTTGGTAGATTATATGTTTCCCATTGCACAGATAATCCCTCTGCATAAAGGACTCCTGCTAACAAAAACTGTCCCAACAAAGGGGAAAGAGTGGGTTTTATAGACTGGGAATCTGAATTATATACCTCGCAAGGACCAAGCATGGAGGAGTTCCCTGTTTGACTAAAGAAATAACAAAAAACAAATGTTTTCTGTTTAACTAAATTGAGCCCTATTGATTGCACTTATGTTGAATATGTTGGGGCATATTGTTGCTTAAGGACTTTAAGGACTACCTTCCGATATACTCCACTGTGAGGCCCTACCAGAGACTTTCACCCCTCATGTCAATACCCAGGAGAGTACATTTTATCATTAGCTTTAGAAAGCATTTAAATTGTTCAAGTATTCCTGCTTATCGTGCCCTATAATCCCCCTTATAATGCTTTCATGAAATTCCAACCACACTTTTTTTTTTTGCTTAAGAAACAGTTGACTGTTGGCATTGGGCGTAGGTTGTAGACAGCCAAATAAAATGCTCATGGAATGACCCAGGCTTAGCACTAGGACTACCACCCCCTGCCTCAATGCAAAACACGGGCAGATACATTTCATAACATTCAACTCATCAATCATTCTGCTTCCTGCACTGCTCCATCTGCCACAACAGAAACATTTTATGTTAGAACCTGCACTGATGGGTACCATTGGTGGCAAAAACTAAATTAAATCAAATAAAACAAGCAAGGCCAGCTGTGTATTTAACCTTCCAATAATGTCTTCCCAAACTGCCAGTTGGATGACTTTCAAAATATTTTAGAGTCATTCCTTGTTGTCTTGCTCAATAGTCATAACTTCTTTAAAGGGGTTGTTCACCTTTGAGTTAACTTTTAGTATAATGTAGAGAGGGATATTCTGAGACAATTTGCAATTGGTTTTCATTTTTTATTATTTGGGGGTTTATAGTTATTTAGATTTTTATTCAGCAGCTCTCTAGTTTGCAGTGTCAGCAATTTGGTTTCTAGGGTACAAATTACCCTAGCAACCCTGCATTGATTTGAATAAGAGACTGGAATATGAATAGGAGAGGGACTGAATAGAATGATAAGTAATAAAAAGTAACAATAACAATACATTTGTAGCCTTACAGAGCATTTGTTTTTAGATGGGGTCAGTGACCCCCATTTGAAAGCTGCAAAGAAACAGAAGAAAATTGCAAATCATTAAAAAAAACTATGAAAAATAAATAATGAAGACCAATTGAAAAGTTTCTTAGAATTGGCCCTTCTACAATATACTAAAAGTTAACTTGAAGGTGAACCACCCCTTTAAACTTCATTTTACAGCTCAGTGTCACACACCTAAATCTGTAGTTTTTGGAGTTTTTCAATGCAAGTCCATTTTGGAGATCCAATCTGTGGTCAGGTTCCCCATATATATATATATATATATATAACACATCAGTAATTCGGCCATAGTTCCAGGAACATCTAGCACACCCTAAATGACCTTCAAGCTGGGCTTTTCATCTAGGAGATCAAATAGACATTCTACCAAATCTCAGCCTAACTGGCCTTCAGGCTGAACTACTATTCCAAGGAGAAGGAAGAGGTGCTACAGACCTACAGACTGCGAGTAGGATCAGTCGTCCTGGTGCACCATATGTACAAGTTAGACAGAGTTAAAAGCAATATTTATTGATATAGTAAAACAATACACATCTCCATAGGCCCATATATTATATATTTTTTTAACTTTAGTAATAAATATTTCTTTTTCTTCTATATTTTTGACTCTTCAGTGCCGGATATTCCATTTCTATCTTCTACTGTTCCAAGGCCCCACCAGGGGGGCACATAGTTTGGGAATGACTGATTAATGATCCTCTTTTATAATAATAAGAAGTCCTTTCCTCATAGTTCCTCATAGTTTCAGACACCCGTCCACTTATCCTGTCACCCCTACAACCTTCTGCCCAAAGCAACAATTTCGGAAGAATGTTTGGTTTGAAATATTCCAGGACAATCTGCTGAGTGTGTGAGACTACGGGGCGGATTTACGAAGGGCCGAATTTTCGAAGTGAAAAAAACTTCGAAATTCGACCCTAGAAGTTTTTTTTTCAATGGAATAGGTCCATTTTCAATCAAATAAAAATCATTGAAATTGTTCGATTGCATAGTTCGAATCGAATGATTGTAAGGATTTTGCGCAAAGTCCTTTGAATCGTTCGATTCAAACGGTGCAATTGAACGATTTGAATGATTTTTATTTGATCGAAAATGGACCTATTCTTGGAACTTCTTGGCAATTTGCCAGCTTTAAGGTGGCGAAGTCGAAGGATTTTAAAGGGCCAGTACTTCGAAAATTCGACTTGTCAAATAATCAAATTTTTTCAATTCAAAACTAATTTTAGGCTATTCGATAGGCGAAGTAGCCCAAAATTACGTTGAAATTCTAATTTTTATACTTCGAATTTCCATTAGTAAATGTGCTCCTATGTGTTCAAATGGAGGTGTCCCGGTCACTTTGTAGTGCAACGCTTAGGGGAAGATTTACTGAATTTGTGTGAATGATTCAAAATTGGATCTAATTTAAAAAAAGATTCGAATTAGAATTTTCTAACACGTTTTCTGGCCGCTTCGACCATTGAATTTTAAAAAGATTCAGATAGATCGAATAAAAATCTATTCGATTATTCGACTATTCGATGGTTGAATTACTTACCCTTTAAATTTTTATTCGAATGCCTAGTTCGCCAGATTAAACCTACCAAATTGCTGTATAATATTATGGGAAGCTCCCATTGGGGTTTTTCAGCTTTCTTAGATTGGATAAAAAATATTCGATTTTATCAATCGGTTGATTTTTTTATTCGATTGTTCGATTTTTTGAATTTCGTTAAAACCCTTCCAATTCGAGCATCGAATTCCGTAAATATTCGATGGTCGAATTGGAGGTTTTTTTTAACCCTCCAATTCGACCCGTAGTAAATCTGCTCCTTGCTGTGTAATGAATTATAACCAAATGCATTAGTGCAAATGTACAAATGCATTGGTGCAAACGCAAAGGTACACATGCACGTGAGCAAATTTGAAGGTACAAATGCAGGGGAGCAGATGCAAAGGTACATTTGCATGAGTACAGGTGCAAAGGTACAAAAGCATAGGTTCAAATGTACAAATGCATGGGTGCAAATGCACGTGAGGGAATTCTAAGGTACAAATGCAGGGGTGCAAATGCACGTGA
>CM044432.1:190910893-190942082 GCA_024363595.1 Xenopus borealis
AGGGCTTTGTATGTGTAGTCTAAAAAGTCCCCATTTATTTACTCCAGTAAGCATATACCTTAAGGTTCTGCTTTTATTTTTAACGGCACTTACAAATAGCGATCTGCTTCAATCGGTGCATTGATCTGACCAACACACAGCACTAAAATGTTTATTTGTGTTTTATTTACTTAGCCCTTAGTCATTGGTGACAGGCAAGATCTAAACAGTTCTGTCTATTTCAGGCACTTTACTCTGTTGGCCAATGGAAAATAAAGTCCTACTCATGGCAAAAACATGATGTGGACAATCTATTTAGTTGTTTCTGTATTGGCTAGAGATTTACACAACTTGATTCATGAGTTTCCTGAAGCGACAGTATGCTTATGGAAAAAGAAAATGCTTCTTCAGTGTCAAGGAGCCGTCCTCAGCCAGGACTTATCAGTGGGGAAATGCCATGCGGAATAAAAATCATTAGGACTGCGTGAATGTCAATGTGAAGTATTTAGAGGGAGAGGGATGGAGGAAAAGTGACATTGGCTTGAGGAGAAGCTCAATGATATTTTGGCAGAGCCTATTTCCTTGCACTGCTTGGAACCTATAAATAGCTGTTGGAATACATGCATCATTTAACATATTAAACCGACATTGGATCAAACTCTATATTCTGAGTCAGATTTATTTTTGCATAAAAAATGTAAATGTAGAGTAACGGCTGTAACAGTATGCTGGAACCCCCCAGCTTTGTACCATTCCAAAAGAACGCCCTCCTCAACCAACTTCAAAACAGCTCAGAAACTGTTCAGATAAATGGAAGTCAATATCTAAAGTACAGGTTGTTCCTTTTAGTTGTAGGACATTGAGAAATTTTAATATTAATATATGCTTTGTATAGGTTTGATTAGCTGGTGGTTAAATGAACTGTATTAAACAGAACCAGGCAATTTTGGGTGCATTATGTGTGTTATTATGATAAGTATTTATGGCCATGATGAAAAAGATGCTGACAAATGTTGTTTTAGGGCTATCCCCTATTTAGTGTTAACATAATGGTACTTTATGTAAAGACAATAAAAGCTCCAAAATAGTGATATGAGGGTCAGGAAAAACCCAACCCACACCTAACCCTAACCCAAAAAATTTTAGTCTGCACCCGACCCTAACTTGAAATACCATAACACACAACCGACCTGCAAAATGTTGCCATTGTATGACCTTCACCCAACCTGTACACGTCTCTTCTTGCTCTGTATACTACTTCTGTGCATGCCTATGGTTCCAAAACAGGGACTCTTCAGGAAGACTGTAGTGTTTGTGTGCATCCCCAGTCTGACCCATATCCAACCCTAACCCACAATAACTGGGCAAATATTACCCCTAACCCACCCAACTGGTGATCAACCTGCTGGTTTGGGGTTAGCCTGCAAATCACTGCTCCAAAGCCCTGGAAGATGTCACCTACCATACCATGGCTTATTAAAATAGCTGTGGTAAGGTTTTAACCCCACTGGGCACTGATCAGCAACTAGGGTATATGAATCAAGTTCCTGTTATATCAGTGCTGACATCACAGGAAGTTATGTAAAATAATAAAAGCTCAAAAATAATGATGTGCAGGTCAGATAAAATTCAACCCACACCTGATGCTACCCCAAAAAGTAGTACCCACCCATACCTGTTTCTTCTCAATCTGTATGTTACTTTTGTGCTTTTGTCTCTGGTTCCAAGACTCAGGATCTTCAGGAGCAGTGGAAGAGTCTGACCTGCATCCAACCCTAACCTGAAATGGTTGGCCAAATTTCAATCCTAACTAACCCAAATGGTGGTCAACACATGGGTCACCATGGTTTTTGGGATCAACCCACACATCACTCCTCCAAAGCCCAGAACTGAGTCAAATTTCTATGATATCAGCACTGACACCACAGGAAGAATTTTTATGATAGGCTCCACAATAAATTTTCATGGTACAGTCTAAATATTGACCCTAAGCCAGACAGTAGTAGTAGTAAATGGCCCTTTTGTGTTGTAAAATCAGAGAGAGAAAAGAAAATCTCTTGCCTGAGCAGCATGGAATACCTGAATTAGTAATTATCCCTCTTTCTATATCATTGGTAAGACCTCACCTTGAATTTTCAATTCTGTTTTTGAAGCGAGTTGATTAAAACGTATTAAGGAACTCTTTTAGCAAATCAGTCAAAACAAGGATTGCCTGAGGTGCTTATGACTCGCAGGGGACTCAACAACAACTATGTATGATGAAATTGAAATTCAGTACAAAAGAAGATTCTTAGATTGTTTTCCCTTACAGTTATTTGGAGCAAAAACAAAGAACGTTCAACTTTCAGAAGAGCAGAACCCGTCCTTGTACAAACATTAGGCATCAAGTGAAAGCCAATAGCCAGTGATCCCCAACCAGTGGTTTGTGAGCAACATGTTTCTTACCAACCACTTGAATGCTGCAGCCAGCGACTTCAAAGCAGGTGCTTATTTTAAAATTTCTGATTTAGAGGCAAGTTTTGGTTGCATAAAAAACATAAGCAAAGGTCAGATTTTAGTGGTTTTAGAGCTTTGTAAAATCACTAACTTCCAGTCATTTATCAAGAAATCAGAACTGAAAAAGCATGAAAAGCTGCAGAAAAGTCGAAAATAAGAAGACTTTTTTGACTTGTTGCCCGATAGCTAAAATTTTATCATTGTTGCAGTTTTGTTGCATAATAAATCCAGAAAAAGCTGCAATATTTTTTCTGCAACTTTTTCAGTTTTTTTGGCAACATAGTCGCTGTTTAGTAAATTTGCCCCTTGGAAATGTCTAATTTAAAATTTTCTATTTCTAATTATTAAGTCTAGCAGGAAATGCATAGATGACTGTTGAAAATATTTTTCAAAAGTTTTCATTGGTTTTACCATACTTGGCAAACTGGCATAATCAGAAAGGGCCATTTAAAAACTAAACCTAACTATGAGACGTTGCCTAAAAATGGATCCATATTGAACAATAATTATTTTTGTGTGTCATATTAAAACTAAATGACAAAGGTAACATATCTCTCAGTAGTAGAACTTGAATCATTTTGCCAGCCGTGGCTATTACCATAATAGATAAACATTATTAACAACTGTTTTCTGGACTCTAATTTACCATTCTTAGAGAAATTGATTCAAACAATACTGGATCATTTCGTCTGTATTTTTTAAGCGATTTTGTGAGCAATTTGTAAAATGTGACATTCATCTGGGGAACTGTTGACTGTGTTTATTTTGTGTGTGTTTTTTTCTCCTGCTTAAAACCGTTGCCGTTGAAATGCCAGGCTATAATGACCTTGCTAGAGAGCAGATGGCACATCAGTTTCTTCACAGGACATTTGTGATGAAAATGTAAATCTGTTTTCCTCACATAATTGATAGGAATTTCTTATCATGAGTTGGCATGCAGGAGAGATTGTACTTTGGACTTATTCCAGTTCCAATATAATGTGTTCACACGCATAACTTAAAGGAAAAAAGGAAAAGGAAAAAAAACAGACTTAAGTTTGTTGGTTGGCAGCTGTGTATATCTAAAGTTATATATATATATATATTTTTTTTTTAAATGAACAAATCCAAAAAACAGACAGAATTGAGGGCCAAAAGGGATGGAAAGGGTGGATCGTAGGTGGACCCTGGTTGGAACATCTAGTAATACACAGATACTGGGGACTCTTTTACTTAACCTTGTTGATTTTTAATAGTGTTGGTAAATTTGTAATATCCTTGTCTTCTGCCCCTTGCCTTTCCACTGTGCCCTTGTTCACCTCAAATCTAGCTCCATTCAGGTCCAGATTTGTGGGAAGGTCACAAATGCCTGGGTCTAGGGTGGTATGCCGCCTGGCCCCATCCATTTTTTTCCCACAGCCCCTTTATATCCCCAGCACTCTTGACCCTGTAAGAAACACTAGTTGTAATCTTGAGCAAATGTGCACATGAACAAACAAGTGGGGAAGGGTAGTGTGGTTGGGAGTGGAGTGGCTACAGAACCACCAGGCTTGGCTACATTTTATATCTGCTCTGCCAGGATGGTCCAGATTCTAGGTACTACTTTCCTTTGCTTTTCAGTAGTTATTTTCTTGTATTTAGTTCTGGGTAGTTTTTTTAAAAAAGCAAGAAGAACGTTTCCCTAGAATACAGAGGAATATTTTTTTCCTTTCCAAAGAAAGAAAGACAGGAAATTTACCTAAAGACTAGAATATAGAAGAACATTTTGTTTTACTTTCCTATAACTTGTAGCTAAATACATTTTCAATGATATGACATTTCTAAGGATTTCAGTCAATTGTTATATTTAGTTGCAAATAATATAGCAGATTTATACCAAAGAGATTAAATATTTTATTACATCTGCTCCTTTTCTTCATTAACATTCAGAAAACTGTTCTACTATAAAATGAAATTTTAATTGGGCCTGAGACTGTATAATTCAAACCTGCATTTCTCTGTCTCTTGCTGGCTCACATCACCCCAGTATAATTTCACAGGTCCAGTGTTAACTAAAATTGTGAAGAATTTTTGTGAAGTATTCAGGGAGCATATGAAAGAATGCGGTAAGGATCAGAAAGATTGCCTAATATATCTGGTCTCCTCCATTAATTACATTGGGATGTTTTTATAAAAACAGCTGCATTCTTAGTTTCTTAGTTAGTTTTATACAGATTTATTCAAGTAATGTTCTTTGGCCATGAAAAACAATAAGACTAGTGATGGGCGAATTTATTCGCCAGGGCCGAATTCGCGGCGAATTCCCGCGATTCGCCGCTGGCGAATAAATTCGCGAATCACCAGCGAAATTTCGCTTGGCGAAAATTCGCCGAAAAAACGAGTCGCGCGACGTTTTTTGACGCGACGCGTCGTTTTTGACGCGACGCGATTTGACGCGACGCGCGTCAAAAGCGTCCCGCGACTCGTTTCGCAAATTTTTCGCCGATTCGCGAATTTCGCTAGAAATTCGCGAATTTTTCGGCGAAGCGAATCTCGGGAGATTCGCCCATCACTAAATAAGACAGTTAAAAACAATGATTACACTGTGTTTTTTTTTGGAAAAGATAGACACACTGGAGAAGACTACCTTTCCAAACAGGGTAACAGAGATACCTTTGGATGCATGTTCCCTCTGTAAGACTTGATGTCTGGAGTTTTAAATAGTACCCAAAGAAGGGTGCAAGTTTCTGTGTTACCGGATTACAATAATACCTACTACAAGCTAGTGAATAATTTTCTCCAGATACATCAGTTGGTTTGGTGCAGTATGCATGTTATGGGTGTCTGGTGGAATTCCCTAAAGGGGTTATTTATTAACTGGCATATTGTCCCCCTCTGATTTAAGTGTTGCTGCACTAAAAATCCTGAATGTTATTAATGGTTCAAAAAACACAAAACTTTGGCATCTAAACACTTGCAAGGCCAATTAGAATTTAATGGTAAAAGAATTATTCAGTTAGCGTTTTTGACATTTTTCTACTTGTAAACACACTAAGGGGCATATTTATCAAGGGTCAAAGTGACAATTTCTAATTAAAAACAAATTTTGAGCTATTTTTATGTACTTTGACTAGGAAACAGACCAAATTTGATTTTCGAAATTTATCATGACTTCAACCATTCACCATCTAAAACCTGCTGAATTAGTGTTTTAGCCTATGGAGGACCTCCTAGAACCTATTTGGAGTCAATTGGTGGACTGTGGGGGAAAAAATTTGAATTAAATTCGATCGAATGCACTATTACTTTGATTCAAACTATTCGAATTTGATTGAATACGGACCTGTTCGAACGAAAAAACTTTCAGTTGGTCTTTTTGAATTCGAATTTCAAGGTTTTTGCACTTAAAAATTCGACACTTCATAAATCTGCCCCAAAAAATAGCAAGCAAACCAAAACTTCAAGGTGTTAAAGTTTTTTTTCAACAATTTTATTAATTTGAGTTTTTATATTCATATTTTTTAAATAAATTAAAATGAAGTTAACATTCATGTGAGTTTATTTCAAGTAGAATAAAAATCATGGTCCATTCATCTGTTGGATGGCAATTATTCCTTTGGATATAACAGGATCAGTAAAACTGATGTTTACTTCAGAAACACTACTATAGTTCATATAAACATGCTGCTGTCTAGCAATGGCGGATATTAAAAAAGGTGATATGGCACAGGTTGAATAATGGATAACACCATTAAGTGCTATAGAGCTTATCTGCTATCTGCTGTGTAACCTGAGCTTCTTCTCCTTTGAATGGCTGCCCCCATTATTACACAGTAGCTTATTAATATAAACAAAAGTAGTGTTTCTAAAGCAAACACAGCAGTTTTAGCAGTGCAGGGCAATACTGCATCATATTTGTATTACTTAAAAAGATTAAAAATTTTTGATGTTGCAGTTCCTTTAAAGAGAGTTGAATCTGCTCATAGTAAAAGAAAGGCACCCTAAGGTCAAGTCCAACACAGAGGACAGAGATTAGGTGTCACGATCAGCTCCCTAAATCCAGAACAAGTGCTAGGCTCACAGTCATGGCTCAGTTTTCCACCTTTAGCAACCGTTTTTGGTTTTGGAGAAGCTTTCAGCTACTCAGATGACTCCAGGTCTTAATATGAGATGAGCCAAGTAAGAGTTCTGAACAAGCAAAGGAGCACGATTGTTAACAAGTATTATGATGTAAGGCAACACCATTTTCTCAAAGGATCATGAGATAAAGCGAGGTCGAGCCGGCCTGGGTCGGTTAAGGTGGAGTTCAAACAAGGTCAGTCAGGCAGAGTTCAGAATAAGTAGATTTCAGGCAAGTCAGATAGGCAGGTATCAAAAACCAGGCATACGGTATAACTGTCTGAAGGAAAAAACAATGGATTCATAAAAAAAAAAATGTAGGAACTAAGTAGGTACGCAGGAACCAGACAAGGACGCAAAGACCAGGATCAGCACAAAAACCAGGGCCGATAGAATGTAGGAACCAAGACAAGGATACAGAAACAAGAAAAGGACTCTGGAACAGGGACTGAAACACAGAAGGAAAGGCAAAACACAGAAGCAAGCAGAAACTAGAAAATAACTCCGGAACCAGGACTGGATAAACAGAAGCAATGGCAAAACATAGAAGAACAACAGAATGTCTGGAACCAAGGCAGGAACACAGGAATTAGGAGAGAAACTCAGGAAACAAGAAGATGAAACAGATCCCAGGCTGGGCTCAGAGAAGGAACACAGGAACAAAGGAACCAAGACAAGGACACAGTGTCACGGTTGGCACCTTAAATCCATACCAATGCTAAGTACTCTGTTCACGGCTCTTGCTTCTGCCTTTAACAGCTGCCCTTTCACCTCAGGAGGAACCTTCAGCTAATCGGATGCCGACAGGTCTTATAAAGAGAGGTGCGAAGCTAAGGGTTCTGGACGAGCAAAGGGGCATGATGGTAAAGCAAATTCTTTTGGGCAGAACAAGGAGCAAATTGAAGGTGTAGTCAAAATGGCTGGGTCGGGGCAGGCAGAGTGCAAGCAGAGTCAGAGAGGCAAGGGTCAAACCTGGAGATCAATCAGAAGGGATGTGGATATAGAAGAGTCAGTTACCAGGCAGGATCAGGATTTCAGACGTCAGGATCGTCAAAACAGGCGGGGTCACAACAGGTATCAGAAAACGGACAGAATCACAGATCAGAAGCACCAGAATGATCCTATAACAGCAATGATTACAATTACAAAGGTCCCTTTTAAGTACTGTTTGAAATTTGCGCCATTGAGCGCTGACGTAAACATGCCAGTGCAAACGCACACACAAATCACGGAAGTGTGCGCGCGCCCTAAGGAACCAGCAGTGTGGAAGGAGAGGAGCTGCATGGCGGGCGTTCCAGCCGCACTACTAGACCACCAGGATGAGTTGTCATACACAGAAACTAGGCAAGGATATAGAACAGGAAAAGAAAATACAGAAACAAAGCAGAATCTTTGCATCCAAGGGAGGAACACAAAAAACAAAGGGCAGTGACTCAAGAGGACAAAACAAGGCAGAATGTCTAGAACCCTGGCAGGGACACAGGAACCAGGACAGGAACTCGGTAACCAAGTAAAGAACACAGAGACCAGACAGTGACTCAGGAAACAGGACAGGAAAACAGGCACCAAGGTAGAAAATCAAGAACCCATGCAGGAGAAAGTCAGGAACAAGGCAGGGGCACAGGAAACAGGACAGGAACTCGGTAACCAAGTAAAGAACACAGAAACCAGACAGTGACTCAGGAAACAGGACAGTAATACAGACACCAAGATAGAAAATCAAGAACCCATGCAGGAGAAAGTCAGGAACAAGGCAGGGGCACAGGAAACAGGACAAGAACTCGGTAACCAAGTAAAGAACACAGAAACCAGACAGTGACTCAGGAAACAGGACAGGAATACAGGCACCAAGGTAGAAAATCAAGAACCCATGCAGGAGAAAGTCAGGAACAAGGCAGGGACACAGGAAACAGGACAGAAAGGCAGGGACACAGAGAGGTGGGAATCAAGGGTGGAACACAGGACACAAACCAGAAAGTATTTAGTAGTATTGTATTGACAAGTGGGTAGAGTTGTCAGAAATATTCCTTTTGGAGCAAATAAATAAACCTGTTTTTTTTTTTACTTTATTTAGTACAATTTGTCTCTCCTAATAATTTGTATGGATAGTAACTTTAGCCTTAATGCCTAAGTCCGCATTACAGAAAACCTTAAATACACCTTATAAAAGAATATGCTTTATATAGAAACCCCTAGTTTCCAAGTACCCTACATAACATGTTCAATTCTTGCTTTGAAAAGTGCAACATTGCATTCAAGTAAAAAATATAATAGTTGAATACAT
The DNA here is from genome assembly GCA_024363595.1 of Xenopus borealis. Lineage (NCBI taxonomy): Eukaryota > Metazoa > Chordata > Amphibia > Anura > Pipidae > Xenopus > Xenopus borealis. The sequence goes on from CM044432.1 coordinate 190,919,730, forward strand.
TTTTAAATTTTCTTTTATAACTGGAAATAGCTAGTTCAAATTTCAAGCATTAAGAAATTCCCCCAGGCATTCCTCATTGTGTCAACAAAATTTTCTATGCTGCCTGTTACTGCTATTTGCTGTGTTTGTTACCATAGTAAAGTGATGTGTTTGTGTATATTAAATATGGCAGCTATGAGAGAATGCAGTGTTACAGGGGATGACAAATGACAGAGACATATGGAATCAAGCCCAATTGTATATTGTCATTTATTCCTATACATTCTTGATGTTAATTGAAAGACGTTGGCTAGGATAATGTCTTTGATGATTCCAAAGGACATGGAATAGTAATAACATATGTTCTTGAATCATCAAATGACTTCTGCCTTCTTTGATCCTTTGAATGATCATCTATTCAGTGTAACTAAGACAGATCCCTACTTGTTCTGCTATATTTTGAATATTCTAGCTAACAAACAAAATAATTATTCAAATATATTTTCTGTGCTTGAGTTAAGAGCACTTTATAGAAAAGAGCCTTTAAAGTCCTTCATTTAAAAAGGAATTTTCTGTGGCTTTAACTTACTAATAATGGTCTATTGATAAATTGTAAGCTCTTGTAAAATCTATAAATTTAATAATACAGGTATGGGACTTGTTATTCAGAATGCTTGGGACCTGGGACTTTCCGGAAAACAGATATTTCTGTAGTTTGGATAGTTATACTAGCAAATTATGTAAACATTAAATACACTTAATAGGCAGGTTTTACCATTAATGATTAATGGTTAGAATCAAGTACAAGGTACGGTATTATTATTACAAAGAAAAAGGAAACATATTTTAAAATTTGGATTGTTTGAAGAAAATGGAGTCTATGGTAGATGGCCATTCCATAATCCGGAGCTTTCAGGATAACAGGTCTCTAGATAATGTATCCATCCCATACCTGTAATTGGAAAACACTTTCAAAAAGACGAAAACTGGAAATAACAAGAATTGCATGTCTGTAAACAAAGTTCAATACACAGAGTTAAAAGTACTATTGTGGATATTACATTTTATACGACAATGATCCAATTTCAGTTGGAGGAGAAAAAAATGTATTCCTAATTCAGTTACCATTTTTTTACAGATCTTTTCAAAATTCAAATTCAAACAGGTTGCACATCTTGAATTCATGCATATACATGAAATGAAACTTGAAAACTCAAAAACCTGAATGCTGTCAAGTCACATGCTACTATATCCTTTTAGAGTTTACTAAATTTCAGTTTACTATATTTCAAATTAAGCTTGACAACTTGAATTGAAAACTATCTTGAATTTTGAAAATACAGTTCCAATCTCAAAAACTTGCATTTCGGAAATATGAAGTTGAGAATTTTTCTGAGAAAATATGTCCTAGATTTCAATTTGATGGGTTATACCATGAAGACTTAGAAGAAGCCTTTGCAAAAGTTTGTTATTCAATTAGTAGAAAAGCTTTACTCATTCATTCAATAAGAAAAATGTATCATGATTAAGATACTTTATTATGGAAATTTTTATTTTATACAGGAGATACGTTTTTCATTAATTTAATCTGCTCTAAGATATAATTAAAAAAGCATAGCAGTTTTACATACCAATATCCAGTTCTAGGCAATACATTTGATCAAATCTGAACATTTCTGCATTCATTGTCTTGCTACAAATAATCTAACCAAAGATCAGATTTAATTTAATTATATAAACTAATCAACTAAAGTAGTTTAAAATGTTTCCTTAGACTTCTGAGTTTTCATGAGATAAGGAGCCAATTTCAATTTCATGATTTCACATTATAAACCATGAAAAAATATTTTGCCATCAATCTGAATTTGGCCCAAACCACAATTTATATCACGAAAATACAATAAAAGCTCATGAGGAATTGTAATAGGAGACAAGATTTTCATTAAATGGAACTTAGCCCAAAATGTGTTACATTTTCTATTGGCAGTAGAAAACAAATAACTGGAAGGCAGACTACATTTTGAACACTTTTCAAATATATACAACAAATGCTTAAAAAAGCATGTATTGAAAATCTTAAGGTCATTGAAGGTCTTGATTCAACAAGTTGAGAAACAGAGACTAGAGAAAAAGATGACATACAAGACCACAATAGTTAGGAAAAACACTGCCGTTCTATATGTGTAATCAATTCGAATGACGGGGATACTGTGGATATTGTTCTTACTGATGATGCCTATTCCCACCATCTCCACAATTTAAAGAAACCATAGATTAAGGTTTCGTTTGGAAGAGCAAAATACCTAATACCTAATACCTAACCTAAATCTTGTCACCTATTTCAATTCCAAAATTCCTCATGAGCTTTTATTGTATTTTCGTGATATAAATTGTGGTTTGGGCCAAATTCAGATTGATGGCAAAATATTTTTTGACCAAGGAGAGTAATTAAAGTAGCAGGGCAGGTTTGCAGGTAATTTTAATTTTAGAATCTACTTTCTTTTGGTTGAAAGTAAACAATGATACAAAAGCCTCAGCCAGAGGAGATGACACCACCCTGAAACATCATTAAATAATATTTTTTTTAATTGATGTTTATTTTGCCATATACAGTTTACCAGTAGGTAGAACATGCAATGGAAAGTAACAACTAATATAGTTTTTACACAGAAAACTTTACAAAATACATTGCTGTAAGGCATTCAGACATAATTGTTAGAGCATTAATTTCTAAATAAACTACAACCCCATGGGCTAGCACAGACTTCTAGAGAGAAGTCTCTGACATAAAGTAGTATACAGCAGGATAATGCAGATAAGAGAGACACAAATATATTTAGAGACAGGCTACTGCCTAGGCGAACCACCCCCCCTCAAGCAATAAACACATAACTGTTTAAAGAGAAGTTTATAATTATATAATTATGACTTTGAAAAATGTTTAAAGCAATTTTGTCAAATTCTGCCGATCCCATAAACGTAATATTTGGAAGAATATCCAGTCTTAAAAAGTGTATTGGAGTTGGAAGTGTATCTTTATAATGAAACCACCAAGTTTCATAACATTTTTGCTTTACTAGCAGAGTTGGCCTTTTCTGGAGATTGCTGGAGTGAGGAATTGCTGTGAGCTTTGCCTAGTGCTGGAGATTGTTTCATCATGCCAATCAGTATTACCTCTGGGGTATTGTAAACACTACAAAACGTAAAAGTACTATCCAAAGGATGTAAAGTTTTTCATCTGATGGATGTTTGTACCATCATCTTAGCACCCACTAAGAGACTGTACTCCTATCAACCATTAAAGAGTTTGTTAGTTTGTTTTAAGAACCCTTGGACCATTATTATTTGAGAAATCAAGTTCTTTGTGTGAATTCAGTGTGGTTAGCCCTTCCACCACCTGTAAAGTGAGGGCCCATCTGAGTGGAAAGGGTTACTTGTAAATTGTGCTGTACTGGGAGGTGCAAATGGCAGAGGCGAGTCAAAAAATGCTGTCAAGCATAAATACACACAAAATGAAGACCTATTGCAAGCCGATATACTGAGGAAACACCATATTATTTAACTATATGGGATCTGCATGTTTGGAAATACAATTTGCTGAGATGCGTCACCTACTGTATTTTCAAAATAATTTTTTCACAAGCGATTAATAAAAATTATTCCAAGAGGAATTGTGGGGAATGAAATGCGTATATTATCATGTGCATGTGGTTTCACTGGTGTATTTATGCCTGACCACGTGTTTTTAAAAACGCCCCTTGTAACCTTGCCCTTATTGTTGCAAAACACAGTGGGAAAGTATCTTTTTTAAATAAACCAATATACCAGACTGCAGCCAGTCAGAGGCTGCTCCTACCTAGTAGTTCATATAGGACAAACCACAAGGCAATCATAGCAGTTATGTGGTAACCTATGATTATGTTAAGTTTTTTGTTAGTGACTCCTGCTGTGCTTCTTGGTTCTATTTATTATTCTGTTTTGACCTGTCTACATCTTAACCCTGTCTAATCTCTGTCTATTGGTATTCCTGATCTGACCCAGACACCACGAATTGTTCTAGAATCCCATGACCTTGCAGTGAACTGCATTCTAGTAAGTCTTGGTGGACTTCCTGATGTCAAAGGTGGTGATACTGAATGTTACATTGCCTTTAACAAATTTCCCTTCCTCTTCTCACTGATCCCTTCATCCATTTAGTTTCTTTTTGACTGACCTGATTATAAATAGAGTTTCCTTAATTACTTGTAAAACAGAGAACTGCAGATATTTATTTATTTATTGTATAATGGGCAGAGCTATGTATCAATGGAAAATACTAAAATGAAAAATTGGTTAAAATTGTATGCCAAACAATTGTAATATCTGAATCATTGTCATGCAGTAAAAATATATTTCACTAAGAAACTTCTCTACATTAAAGTAACTTTTTAGCTTTCCTGTTTCTTAGGCCAAAAGACAAGATGTAATTCTCCTCCAAAGGCTGATAAATTACATGATTACCGTATTTCTCATCCTGCTCTTGTAATCTGAACCAAGTAACCTGCAACCACGGAACCTTATTTTACATTTTGACAGCTTTGTGCTTCTGTGCCTGTAGCATACCTATGATTAAAGTTTTGGGTGTTAGCAAATATATAATTTTTGGGGGGAATCAGTAAATTTGGAACATATAAAGGAATGCTCAGCAAGGAATAAACCTTTCAGCAAAATTTAATCAAAGATGGACATTTTTTCCCTTCAATATACATGGTATCATTTACCCAGGGCTTCCTTGAAAATTGAGGAATGAAGAATCCAATTACAAATGCCAGATAAAAGGAGTTGATAGCAGTCATTTTAATTTGTTAAGCATGAAAAAAACACAGTTTCTAGAAATGAACTTCAAACACTGAAGCTTATAAGAGTATTAACCAAGGTACAGTAGTTTTTGATGTAATACATAGTGGCGAGAAATAAGAATCTGTAGAGAAAGTCTGACTGTAAATCAATGAAGCAGTGAGAAACGGGGTGCTAAGTACAAGGAATTTCTTTCTAATAAAATAAATTGGGATACTGACATTTAATTATTCTGATGTTTATTTCAATACTAATCAAGACAGCATTCCTTTTCACCATTCAATATCACCTTCTTCTGAAAGCTAAAAGGTATCCTTTAATAGGACATTTTGACCCTAAATTGAAAAAAGATATCTTATATTTAGTTATCCAATTCATTAAAAAGAAAGGTCTGCCATTTTATATAGAAGTTATTTCTTTACAGGCTTTAATGATTATACAAATCAGTAGGAAGAGAGGAATGTATGATCTAGTGAACAATGAAAGGCTAGAAATGAGGCACCATAGAGGTTATATCAGCAAGAAGTCAATATAAAACATTCCCCAAACAACTTTTTTTTTCTGTAGGATGGAACAGGTAACAAGGGGACATCCAGTAGGACTGGAGAAAAGGCAATTTCATTTTCTGCACATGTTGGCTTTTCTTTATTATTGGGATATTTATGTTATAGCATTTTCTACAAAGAGAGTTGATAATTGCTGGTTTATTTGGCTATTTCAAACAGGTTGGATGTCTTTATGTAGGCAGTCATTGATCTCAAGATTAGTCCGATTGCCAGGTTACCATCAATAATTCTTATTTCAAATTATCTAAGGCTGGATGAGCATATGACCTTCTAAATATTTTCTTGCCTCCTTCTGGATAAATTGCGAGATACTGAACAGTATGACGTTATGATTTTTTTTCAACCTACAATATAGATAGATAACTTCCCATTAAATCAGCGGTAGGTGTTAATGTTGCCTTTGGGTTGGTCACACACAGGACCAGATTCTCATGGAGAACCGTGTTTTTCACTCCCTTAATTATTTTAATCTAAACCCCTTGGTTATCTTTCCAACATCTTTTCAGTGTTAACAGAGGACACAACTGTGGATACAACAGAGATTTATTGCTAACAAATGATACAATAGTTAGGGTTTCCTCCATTCTGAAGGCTGTAGAGCAATAAAATTCCCACAGGCAAGCTCCCAAGTTCAAAATTTGTTCTATAATGATCTGCAAGCTATTATCTGCACGTTATTATACGCAGATATCAGTTAAGAAGTTTGACAAATTTAACTAATAAAAATTAGCTTTTTACTGATATAAATGATAATCAACAATTTAACTACAAATTATAAAATCTCTTAAGATTATTAATCTCCCAGTTACGCAGACAGCAATAGTATGGGCTAAGGATAGCACTGATCTTCTTATCCCCTAGTTGATATTTTGAAGAATAATATTATAAAATTCATTAAAATCCTTACCTAGTTCACCCAATAAAACAGTTGGTGGATTATATATATAGAATACAGTATATTTGGGCATATTCATAATAACTACCTCTAAGTAGTGATGATCAAAATATTTTGCCAGGTTTCACTGCGAAAAAGACACATAAACTCCAATAGCTGAAAAAATTACTGTATAGCAAAAAAAATTGACCCCCATAGACTTCAATGCATTTGGCAAAATTGTTGTGAATTTTCAGTGAAACCAAACGGTCTTTAATACTTATTAATTGATCTGCAAGAATGCTTATCCAGATAAAATATAACATATAAGGTTATCCAATAGTTGATAGTTTATGTTTTAATATCCCTCAACTGTAGTTAATTGAAGTCATCTTTTTTTTTTACCTCCAACATAAAAAACTCTAGCCCTTAACTATTTTTCCATTTCATATCCAGGATGGTTCAGGATTTATCTAAATCTTAGCAATATTTGCAAATTTAGTAATTGGTCAATCCAGCTACATGATCCTTCTGACCAAAATAATGTAAAATGTCTGCTAATACATGTAGGAGGGTAAAGGTTTTGAGAGGGGGGGGTTGATTCTGTACCCAGATCAAACTATTTCTATATACTTTAGGTATTGGCTAGGGGTGTAAGGATGCCCTAGACCATAAAAAGTCACCATTTGCTTCATCTCTTTCTTGCTGGACAGGATGATTGATGCCCGAATAGTTTATGATTGCAGTAGGCCTCACTAGGAGTAGTCAATGTCAGGCTCCAACAAAAAGGGCAAGAAGGGTTTGTACCCTAAGGGGGTTATTTACTAAAATTCTAAAATGTCTCACTATTTACTTAAAACCACTTTGACCTAACTCCTGTGCACATTGTTACCTTATTCCTCAATAAATTTACACCAAAAAATGTGGTACAGGAAATGAGTCAGTAAAAATGTAAAAAAAAAATCAAAATTGTACAATTTTGACAACCTGAAACTCCATAATTGCACAAAATCCAGTGCAGATCATCATATCTTCCAATTGTAAACGTGACATCTGCCTTTGACTTCTACATGGCCCCGGCAGGTTTGAGATGGAGTACTTTCTTTTTATTTGGACTTTTCACAGCATCAGGATTTAAGAAATCATGAAAATTTTGAGGATTTTTTTCTATGAAAAAATTGTGGTTTTGACCTTTAAAACTTCGACCATAAAAATTTGGTTTAGTAAATATCCCCCCAAGTGTCACATGCAAGTATAGAGATTCAGGCAGTTAATTTGAGATTTGTCTAGCCAAGTCCAAGATAAACCAATTTGGAGTAAGTTGGTGGACTTTAAAAATCAAAGCTTTTATTTAAAAAAACCTCGAGTACATCCTATTCACCTGAATTCTGAAAATTTTATTTTTTTTTATAAATAAATTTCGATTGGTAGTTTTTTTACCGAATTTCGATTTTATGGGAGTTAACTCGAAACTCGAAATTCGACCCTTGATAAATCTGCCGCTAAGTGTCGTGTCATAGTATTTCCTGTCAGGTGATCTCTGAGACAGCACGCAGACCATCACAAAATGGTAGTTCAGGGTAAGAGATGGAAAAGGGCAATATTTACTTAAAGGACTTTAAATTTGGAAATATTTAATTGGAAAGATTCTGGCTTTAAATATCACTTTTTAGACAATTTATTGAAACAGTACTATATGAAAACAGAGTGTGCCATCTCTATAGTGAAAATGGACCCATACCAGTTGTCTCACTGCTATTGTAACCAAATGTCTGAGGCAAAAAGTTAAACGTTAAACAGGTCAATATGAACGCATCACTAGTTGTTATAATATGTTCATTGAAATATATTGCAATGATGATGGTTATATTTCTTTTATCTGCAGGTGCATTGTTTATTGGTAGAATAACGACAACAATAATATAAGGGCTCTCCAAATGTTCTCAGGCGACTTCATAGTAGAGTCTGTTTTATCCTAGGACCCCTTAATTTCTGTATGTGATCTCCTTAACATTGTAAAAGAGAGTATTAAAGCTCTTCTAGCAACCATCAACCCTTTACTGGGAAAAGTCAGTTACCAAAGCCTTTTATTATTTAGTGAAGTAGTTGTTGAAATTTTTCAGTTCAAGGCGCCGGTTGGCGTAGCTACCAGGGGTGGGGGGTTGCGATCTCACCTGGGCACATATCCCCTTGGGGCCCACCAGACCTGCGATAACAGTATTGTGGGCTGTTGGTCAAGGGGGAGATTTTACAGTATTTATAGGGGGAGGCCCCCGACAGGGGGGACCCGGGTGCCCATTCTATACCAGGGTACACTGGCGAGTAGTTACGCCACTGCCCCATAGTTAATAAAAAGGTTAGATATACAGGAACTCATTGGTGTAACAAAAAAGTTTGGCTTTTTAATTGTATCCAAGGGACTAAACAAATTTCCTCCCCAAATCTCACCCAAATAGTGATGGGTGAATTTATTAGCCAGGGGCGAATTCGCGGCGAATTCCCACGATTCGCGAATCGCCAGTGAAAATTCGCTGGAAAAACGAGTCGTGCGTCGCACCAAAAATGACGCGACGCGCGCCGAAAACGACGCGATGTACCAAAGTTGACGCGACACACGTCAAAAGCACCCCGCGACTCGTTTCTCAGGAAATTCGAGAATTTTGCGGCGAAGCGAATCTCGGGAGATTCGCCCATCACTACACCCAAATAACCCTTCAGAGTTAGTCACTCCCTGCCACCCTCTGAGTAGGCATACAGATTTAATTTAATTTTAGATTTTTACTGCTACATGGGTCACAAATACACAAGTCACAAAAAATGCCTTAGATTAGACTACTAACATGCTGGTAATAAATGTTCTGTGCACTTTGTATGAAATTCCTTGTTATAGGTACAGGCATGTATCCAAAGTGCTCTTGACCTGGGATTTTTCTGATACAAGGTAATTTTGTAATGTATCTGCCTACCTAAAGACGACTAACATTTACTAACATGGGATTTTTTTTCGGGAATCTCTAAAAATTAATATTTCTTTAAGACCCTAAAAATTAGATTTATTAAAGGAGTTATTTATTAAAGTTTGCTTTTTTTTTTAAGGCAATAAACTTTTGTGTGATTTATTAAACCCTCATGGTGTTAAAAGTAAGAATAAAAAGTACACCAACTCAGACCTGCTTAGGGAAATGTCCCTTGACATTTTGAATATATGCTGATCTCCATTGGGTTTCACTAAATAATCCAAAGATTTTGTGGTTTTGGTGTCAAATACAAAAAATCTTATGTTTCAGATTTTTTCCACGATTTTATTGAGTCTTTTCCCACACAAGCAATTTTTATTAAAATGTATTGATGAATGGCGGGAAAAGTCTGTGAATATTTAGTCATAGTGGTTTCCAGAAAATAGTGAGATATAACCCCCTAAGTGTAGAAAACCTGAAAAATCTTTCCTGCACCAAGTAAAAGATGTCAAGGACCCATAGAGCTGAAATGACCCTATTGGAGAAATTTTTAATCAATTCAGACTTTTAGAGATTGATTTTTTTCCTCTAGTAATTTTCCAAAAAAAACAAAATTTTTAGAGGTTTTTGTATTTTTAGTGCATTGGTCAGGATATTTTTGTTCGATAACTTTCATGCAATTCTTGGTTTTATAATTTAAATTTAGGATTAAGAAATATCACTTTTTTTTATCATTTATCTCTGTGAGAGATGGTCTTCCCTTACTTCAGAGCTTTTTGGTCAATGGGTTTCCAGATTTACCTTTTTATGATCAGTGTTGCATCAGTGTTGCATTCCACCTCTTACTTAATCATTAATAAGTTAAACCAACTTACTATACTAATGTAAATTTTTTTAATTTATTCATCTTACATTGCAACCCCCACACATATGACCAGACATGAACATGCATATAAAAAAGATATGGTTGAACATTAATTATAGATCTTGATTGAAAAAATAGAATTTAAAAAATATGTCCAAATGAATGACTTTGTCCAACATTTAGGGGAAACTTGTCCTGACATTTTTTCTAAGTTCTGAGAAATAGAAGGATTTTTGTGAAATAGTTTCGAATCGTTGAACGATTCGAACGATTTTTCATTCAAACGAATACACCCATTTTCGAACAAAAACAGCCATATTCAATCGAAAATTACCCCCCCCCCAAAAAAAAAATGACATGGTTGAATTTCGAAATTTTTTCACGTCGAAATTCGAAGAAGAAAAGTTTGTATAAGATGAAAAGAAAAGGAGTGCTACTGACCAACCGAACATGCAAATAAACCTTATGACTAATTTATGTTTTTGGAGGTTAAAATGTGTGCCTGGAATGAATTACATTTTCCTAATGCATCCGTTGGCAAGAGAAGTGTTGAAATCAACGTGAAAAGATCTAAACTAAAGAGCTCATATTATTCAACAAAATAAAATGCATTTACAAATGGCAAACAAATCCATCACTAATTGATTCTAACTGACCTTGGGTGTGATACTGTAATGATACATAGCTGTCAGAATAGAACGTGTACTTTCAACTAATTTTTGTTAAAAAATATAAAAGAGAAGTGATGGCACTTGTATATGGAGAATACCAAGGGCAAATCTTAATATTTTTTAAGAGGAAATTTTTTACATTGACTAATTTTATATCGACTTACGGTATATTTGTGAAAAGGGTGATATTTATTGAACATGATAAATGTCAAGTGAACAACAATGACTTTGGTATAACCTTAAATGCTATCATTTTTACATTTAAAATCAGAGTTTTCCATTCCCCAAAAGTTAGTCTCTTTAAGCACATGTTGTTTCTCAGTACAGCGATCACTTTCCCACATCCACCACTCTTCTCTGATCCTCAAAAAATACAAATAGAGACAATACAAGGCAGATTTATCAAGGGTCAAATTTCAACGTTAAAAAACTTCAAAATTCGACCACTGAATTTTTAAAATGTTTTTTTTAGATCGAAAACTGACTATTTTCAGTCGAATAGGTCAGTTAAAAAAAGTTAAAAACTTCGAAATTCGACCATTGAATTTTTTAAATGCTTTTTTTCGATCGAAAACTGACTATTTTCAGTCGAATAGGTAAATTTTTGATCGAATAAAAATCATTCGAATCAAGTTCGATTCAAACGATTTTTACCAAAAAACTTTGATTTTCAAAAATTTCCTTAAAGTCCTTAAAGGTTCTAGCATGTCCTCCATAGGCTAAAACAGCAATTCGGCAGGTTTAAGGTGGCAAAGGGTCGGATTTGAGTATTTTAAAGAGACAGTACTTAAATTTTCGAATGGTCGGATTTTAAAATTCAAATCGAATTTTTTTCAATTAGAATTAATTTTGGCCTATTCGAAGTACCCAAAAAAGTATCCAAAAATTACGTCAAAATTTTAAATTTTTTAATTTGAATTTTTACTTTGACTTTTAGTAAATCTGCCCTTATGTGTAGTACTGTGGTATTAAGGATCAGACCCCTGCTAAAGATTGTACTTTATCCTTTCGATCATAGGGTTCCAATGTTTTTAATGTTACAATCCATCCAGGAGGAAACTAGATGGATTGTAATGTTAAAAACACTGGAACCCTCTGGCTTGAACATAGAGCTGGACATAAATAGTTTTTTATTAAATTTTTAGTTAAAAAAAAGTTTTTTTATGAATCCATAGATAGCTTTTATACATTTATGTATTTATTTATTCATTGATTCATTAATCTATCAATTAATTTTCATTGATTAATTAATGGAATATTCAAATTAAAAGGAGTATAATAGGACTGCTCCAATTAATTGGACAGGAACCTCTGAGGAAGTGAGAAGTCTCACAAAACGCTTTAGGCCGGAAGTTTTAATGTTGACTGTATGTCTGGATATTCATCTGTTGTAATAAAATGTAATCAAATCTTCTGAGCCCCTGTTTTGTTGCTCGAAAATGTTTTCCAGCACACAGAACAAATGACCCTTCTGGGGATCTGTAGTTTTCCATGCAGTAACCAGGAAGAGAAAGGGAGACTGTGTGCAAGTGGAACAAGAAGCAGCAGACTGTATTGTGAGCTATTTTTGTGTACTTCAACTAGGTAATAGTCCAAATTCGATTTGAAAAAAAATTTTGATCAAGCTCCCAATCCTGAATCTCCTTAATTTACCAATAATTATAAAAAAAAATGGAGACAAAAACGTGCAGCAATTCGAAATGTGCTTTTTTCTATTCAACACTCGATTCAAAAACTCTTTGTTGTTGCCACGTCAACTTGAATGCAGGTGTGATCTTGGGGCTCGTGCTGCCCAATGCTGTTACTCTCTTCCACTCTGTGCTCAAAACTTAAGTGTTGGAGCATGTCAAAAAGGGGCTGCATTATTAGTGCAAAAAGTGCTTTAGTGCTCTCTGCACTTGCAGAGCTGAATTTGGCAAGGTTCTCGCTTTGCCTCATGGCAGGAGTGGCCCTGCTTGAATGTATTGGATTATTGAACAAAAACCAGCACAAAACTATTGAGAATAAACATGAGGTAAAAAACATTTCACTTGTTAAATGGACCATCTGCCATTGACTTCTACATATTGATCGTTTTTTGCCGACATATTTTTGGATTAAAATTTTTATCAGCTTTAGAGCATTATTAATCTCTAAAAATTCAAGAATTTCCCATTTAAAAACTCAACCAGCAAGAAAATGAGGTTTAATAAATAGGCCCCCTGGTCCCTAGTTCTAAATAAATGTCATGCTGTGTTATATAAATATTGGAGCTTCAGGCCATTTAAACAAAAGAACAAAGCAGATTTACAAAATTCCAAAATCAATACAAATACCAAAATAAAGGTAGTCACAACGTTTGCTACACAAAGTTTACTAAAAACCATAGCAACCATTTAACAACAAATATTAGTCTAATGATACACTAAGGGCCTTATTATTAAGCCTCATATTTTGTTTTTAAAAGAGAAAAAAGTTTTAGAGGGGAATTTTTTTCCAAGATATTATGCCCCAAAACTGCTAAAATCTGAAAATATTCACCTGACCTGTTGAAGTCAAGTAAAAGTCAATTGCAGATGCCCCTTTTACAATTGGAAGATGTTTTTTGCCTTCATGATTTTATAGGGGTTTTGGATTGTTTTTATTTTAAAATCTGAAAAATGTGTGGTTTTTGGGCAACAATAAGAAAAAGTCATGCAATTTGAATTTTCCTACACCTATATTTTAGCAAATTAATCCAAATCATGGTTGGGAGTTAGGTTGAATTTCTATTTTTAAAATAATGTAAATTTTAACTCCATTTCAGTTGCCAGCATATTTACAAAATCACACCAGCATATTTACTGGCTCACACTAAAATTGCATTCTTCTATTCATTTTCAAAGAGTGCAAAAAGTCAAACTGATTTTGAAAACAGCCTGCAAAAAGTCAAATTGACTTTGAAAACTCAAATTTAAAATATTTTTCAAAAAAAAAAACCTCCTAATGAATTCCACAGAAGTTCACCAGCTTTCAGCTACAAGCAGGTGCCAGAATAAAATTTATGTTTAGAAATGAAAGACACATGACTCGAAAACATGTCGAGCTGGAAGTTGGCATTGATGAAAATATTCATGAATGAGTCACATGACTGGGCAATACATAAAGAAGGCTATACTTTGTTTCAGGGGTACAAAGGAAGTAGAAAAGGAGGAGGGCTGTGTCTGGATTATAAGCAGGAATTAAAAGTCAATGTAAAGGAAGAAGAATAAAGCCAAAGCCTTATGGGTGGAGCTTTTAACAGACTGTAAAGAGTCCAGCAAATTAATTGTAGGAGTCGCTATAGACCACATACTATAAGTGAAGAGGAGGAGACTCAGCTCCTGCTGCAAATAGAAAAGTCTGCTAGTTTGGGCAAGTAATGAAAACGGGGGATTTTAATTATCAAGATGAACATAGTTTAACATTAAACATACAGTAGTTAAAGATAGTTGATTCTAGTTGTCCAATAATTTCATTTTCCCTGCACACATGAAAGTTAATATATGGCAACATCTGTAAATCTTATCATTTCAGTGGAAATTATTTGAACTGGGCGAGGATTACAAGTTACTTTTACATTACAAGAAAAGCCCTGGTGAAGAGGAATTTGAGCACTCTTGAACTAAAGTGTTTGGCACACAGGTCTGTGTTATTTTCCAACCAGAAAGGACATTGCCAGGCACAAGGTACTTCAGCCTTCTTTGATGTGTTTTGTGCAAGGAACAGAGCCCACATAGTCAAGCGTGCCCTGGAATTAACACCTGTCCTGAGGAGATATTGCTCCTTGTGTTGCTTCTAAAGGTCCAACTGACTTGCACTGTTTTTCACACCATTCACATCATTGACTTGAACTTTTGCACAGAGTTGGACTAGTAGCTAGGGATGCCACCTTTTGCCAATCCTAACTCTAGCCAGGGTGGGGATGTCAAGCGGTGGAGCGGTGATAGGTGGGGACATTTTAGGGGTAGGCCAGTAATACCAGAGGCAGGGCTGTGACATGGCAATATATATATATGTGTGTGTGTGTGTGTTTGTGTCTAGCACATTGCACTAGGCATTTGTAAACATGTGGGTGCAACAGAAATAAATCACAATGAAAAATATTAATGCAGCATAGCCTTATACCAATATGTTTTACTGAGCCAAAATATTATCTGCCAAATTGAGAGAATTTCTTGGCAAAAACATCAAGACAAGTGGAGAAATTAATCATTCCAATACAGAGAACAGTAAACACACCATGAAAGTATTTACTTACTTTAACATACTGCCATTATCAGCACGTGGATACAACCCACCGTTAACTAATTTCTGTGTCATATCAACTCCAATCAACCGGGAGAAAATGGATGATGTTATCAACAAATTTCAAATAAGCACATCTCTTGTGCCTGATGAGTTTTCAAATTTGTCATCTAAATGCATTACCAACCCCAAAAGCAAGGTGTACATTTAGTAATAATGAATCGTCTCATAAATGGCATATTGGTAGGGTTATAGTTACTATTCGCCGTTTTTATCTGTTTCAAACAGACAAGAACTTTGAACACCATCACACGCTTCACTAAAGAAATATATCACAGGATGCTTAGAATTTATTTTAATGAAGCTCCTCCAAACACGGCAAACAGCAGCCGACATGTAGTAATACAGAACAATGCATTAAACTGGCCTCATTGTAATTATCTTTAACCTATAATGCCAGTCAGCTTGGGGAAATGCAATAATAGGTGCAAAGTTGCTCCAGGTCTAGTATCCCACAGCAACCATTAGGGTTTAAAAATATTTTGCTTGTTATGAATTATTAGACTTGGAGCAATTTTGACCTGCTTTCACATTTATTTCCTCAATTTTCTACTAACATTCACTTTTGCCACTGAACCCGATTTTTAGCATGGTTACTAATACTTTTCTCCAGAGAAAACAAACCTTTGATAGTCATACCTATCTTTCCTAGAAGCTTATTTGCTATAATAATTTTATCAGTTTAGCGATTAGAAGCCTAGATCATGGATTACACAGAAGGTTACTGGTTAATTTAAGGAATATTGACCTGGAACATAATATTTGAACTTGAATAAAAAAAACTGACTAAAGCATATAGATTTACAAGAGTGGTGGTCTCTATTTTTGCTGCTGATGTAGGATTCTTCCACTTTGCAGAGAGATTTGCCTTAACCCTGAAACTGGACTGCAAAATGGCAAATGAGATTCTGGGGGGGGGGGTTATTTATGTAATTTTTCATCAAACTTTTAAAGGGGAAAATACAATTTTTTCAGGGGAAAACCTTTTTTTTAAATTTCCCATGGTGTACGATCGCAAAAGCTTGGAAATCCCTTACCATCAACTTTGTAGAATTTAAAAACAAATTGGACTGGATATTTATAATTGAAAGGCTAACCGGGCTAACCCCCGAAAATACCCAAGGGATATTAAAAATCTGGCACCCTTGGCTACGATATAGACATACTGTGCATATACTCAGTCAGTAATCTCTGAAACTCTTGCAAATGTTCAATTTATGAATCTTAATGTTGTACCATATCACCTCTGTAAAGTACAAGCAATTATGTCTCCACTTTTGCCAGCTTTGTACAACTGTTTATTTGTCAAAACTTCACAAATAAAAACACTTAAAAAAAATTCCCCATGGTGTAAAAAGTCCAATGCAAAAAGTACTCAAACTCAGACCTGCCTATTTAACAACTGGAAGATTTTCTGAGTTGTGCTGGGTTTCCAAAATAATCATATCTTTTTTCGATTTTAAGAATAGCAACATCCAAAAAATCATACGTTTCAGATTTTTTTCATGACTTTTTCTACACCAGAAAAATTTGAGAAAATGCACTGATAAATGGGGATTTAGTTTTGAGATAATAATGAGAAGTTTTCAGATATTGATAAATAACCTGGAGAATGTTGCACTTTGGTAGAAATATCTGTGTGTCAGTTATACACCAAATGGTAGTGTGCTGGGCACAGTCTTATTTGAGAAGGATCTGGGGATTTATGTGGATAACAAGATGTGCAACTCTAGTGGCTACTAAAGTATAATCAGTGGCTACTAAAGTACATACAGTACTGTCTTGCATAAAAATAACATCAACTCAAGGGAAGAAACCACAATTTTGCCTCTCTCTCTGTAGGCCTTTGGTAACACCTTACCTGGAGTATGCAGTTTTGGGATCCAGTCCTTAAGAACATTAAAGTGTGATACCTGGGTTTGGTTATTCTGTACTCTCTACTGGCTCCTCCACTTACTTGAGGAGGTGTAAAAAGTTAAGTGAATGCAAAGTTAAATTTGTAAATGGTCAATCTAGAGGTGAAAGGCAGTGTCAGAGTAGTTAGAACAGTCAGATGCTTCAACAAGAAGGATAATAAGGGTTAGTACCTGGTGATGACAATGCTGCCAGCATAGGGACTCAAGTGGTCAGGTACAGGAAAAGAGTAACTGGAGTAATCTGTGAACTTTGGTTAGAGCTGGAGGATTTTCACCACCCAAGTACTAGATCTGGGTGTTGAAAACACTATCAGTGTACCATCTAATTTGATACTGAAGCATTTACTGAATAAGATCATGTACCATCTAAGACAACAGCTACCAAAGAGCATTTGTTTAACATCATAACATCAGATGAGGGTGGAGTTCCAGGGTAGTCAACCCTTTTTATACACCCTAAAAACAACTCTATGGGGGGAATTCACAAAAGTGTGGTTGCCAAATTGTAAAAATTCTGTAAGTACAACAAATTCACAGAAGGTATCTTGCAGTTTTATGGATTTTTTATAATGCGGCCACATGTTGTACATGGTAAAACATTGTCATGAAAAGGTAGTTTGTATGCCAAAAATATCTCTCTTGGCACTTAAAGGGCAAGGAAAGTCTAAAATAGAATAGGGCTAGAAATGCTGCATTTTGTATACTAAACATAAACATGAACTTACTGCACCACAAGCCCAATCAAACAAATGATTTATGCTTTCAAAGTTGGCCACAGGGGGCTGTCATCTTGTAACTTTGTTATACATCTTTGCAAGACTAGACTACATACACATGCTCAGTGTGGTCTGGGATTCTTAGGGATCGTCATAAATGATCAAGAAACAAAGCTGCTTGAGTTCTGCATGGCTGGTAAGTAAGGCAGGGGCTCCCCCTGCTGTTCATAAGTATCATTGTTTCCCTGCCAGAAGTTAGGGACCGTCTAACAATTCCTATCCACAGCACTCAATGAAGGGAGAATTTCACTGCATACAGTCGGCTTTCTTATAAAAACGGTACACATTTTTAATTAAAGGGTATTGGAGATTTTTATTTACCCAAATTTTTGTGAATTCCCCCTTTGTGTCTCACATTAGCAGAAGAATTATGGGACCCCAAACCACCAGCATGTACAGGGCCCCATTTTGCCTTTGTAGGTAGCCTCCATCAATTTATATTTTAACGAAGAACATAGCTTAAAAGCATGGATTAATGGCACATTATATATAATTCTTAAATTCTGTTTTCAAAAAAATCTTTAGCTACTTGTTTTCTTTTTTTTCCAACAAACTGAAAGAAAAAAAAAATCCTGTGTCCTTCCTTTGCACTGAGCAGGACAAGCCAACTAATGAGAATGCTGTCACCTAAATTTCCATTGTTTTAAAAGCAAGTGGCTGCTGACAGTTTTCTTTCAAGCATGAATGATGAAAGGAAAATATCACACTGCCTCATCTGGCTAGCTTGCTGGGAGCTAATGAGCCTCAGGCTCTAACCATCTTCACACCACTCCTCTGACCTTATGCCTGTTAATGTAAATGGAAGGAGTGAAAAATATACTGCTAGTTTCCTGCTTGAAACTCTGTGGAGAATAAGTCAAATGGCACAGGCAAATCTATACTGAGCTTCTCTTCTTAACTGCATGTAAATTTATTGTGTTGGAGGAAGATTTATATGTGGAAGGGTTTTAATGACCTTTCAACAAAACCCAACTAAATTTGACTTTTATATTTTATGGGCACCTTGCTTTAAACTGACACCCATCTATCAACATCAGTACTGGTATCCATGGGACATTTGCAAAATTCTGTGAAGCTCAATGTATGGCCTATAAGGCTTTTGTAAAATTCAAGGATTCAACGTAATTTTTGAAATTTGGCAGATTCCTTACAAATGAAGAGTAGTATGTGATTTTACTGTGTTCCAGTTCCTTTCCAAATATTTACCAGATCAAGTTTTCAAGTTTTTTAAATAAATAAGCAACCAACCAACTGATTTTTAATTTACCAAAAACTTGAACAGAAATTAAATTCTTGACAAATGTACGGAAAAACAAGAGCAAAGAGTGCAAAATGCTGTAATGATGCTTACATCAAACAGTTTACATAATAATACAGCAACAATTATATAAAACTACTGACTATAAACAGGGGCCCCATTGGTAAATATTTTTTAAATAACTTTCATAAATTAAAAAAAAATAGTTTTTATGATCAGAGCATTTTTTCCGTGGTCAGATGATGAGCCCTATGAGGCCCAGCACATGGCTGCCCAAACAGGTTAGATCTGATGATTTTGCCAATCGGGTCAATGTTAAAGGGGAACTTTACCCAAAAACTGGGTTGGCATAATAAAAGCAAAAGTAAGCAGCCTTCCAATAAATATTCATTACATATTTTCATTAGTTTTCAAGTAATTTGTAAATGCAATTGCAACTGAAAGCAGCATTTGTATCTCTCTCTAGAAACTATGTAAAAGTCCATTTTAATGCAGATCTGTTGTTTCAATAGTCAAAGCTAGATGTGCAAAGAATATAAACATTAACAAAGATATTGCCTTCAACATCAATTACGTTTACAACTTTAAAACCACTGAAATTAGTAATGAATGTACATTGAAAAAGGTTCTTATAATTATATTTTAATTTTGTAGAGTTCTCCTTTAACTCTCATAATTATTGGTGACATAAGAGAATACAGGTATGGGATGTGTTATCAAGAATGGTCTGGACCTAAGGTCTAAGGATAATGGATTTTTTCTGTAACTTTAAAACCATGCTGGCACAAACTCAATGTATTTTGATTTGATTTGAAGTCCAGTATCTTATCTTTTATTAATCCCAGACCTTTGTTTATTTTAACATATTTTAGAATTTCCTCATGTGTGAACCATGCAACATTAGTTTTATTACTAGAATTGGGACTAATAAGAAGGAAACCTTCATTAACTGGTTCCTAATTTGTGTAGACAGAAAAAAATGTATTCAGAATCTCTCTGTTATTAAGGGTCCCACCCCACCCTGCTTCATATTTTTATTATTTATTTATTTTAAAAATAATTTTGAATTCTTTTTACTGCTTGCTGTAATATCCTTTTCCATACTGATTTTTTTTTTGCATTATATATTGCCTCCTTGTACCTGATAGATGTTTTAGCTGTTCCAGCTAACTTAAAAGCCTTAAAAGCTTGTCTTTTCTTGCCGACCTCAGCAGAAATAGTATGGGGCAGATTTATTAATGGTTGAATTTTGAAGTGAAAAATCTTCGAAATTCATATTCGATCTAATTAAAATAGTTAAAATCTATCGATTCGAACTAATTTTCCCCAAATCCTTCGATTTCTCAGAACTTCTCAGAAACATTTTCAGGACAAGTTGTAGGAGGCCATGAGAGGTGAGAATTGTCAGACAGGCTAAGGTCAAGATCAGCAGAGTTCAGAATGGTCAGTCAGGCAAGGGTCAGGATTACAGAGTTTCAGGATAGTCTGAAAGGCAGGCAGGGTCAAAACCAGAATCAAACATAATATGCACACCCAGATATTAACACAAGTTAGACCTAACAACAGGCAATGAGTCTGAACTAAAAGCCCCTTTAAATACCTTTAAATTTCGCGCTACTGCTGGACAACATCATGACACGTAAAACCAGGAAGTGCACGCCATTCGCATCCTCAGTCAGACCGGTGCGAGCAGCCAAAGCGGAAGAATCATGCGGTGGGAGTCCCCACTAGAGGCACTGCGGGTGTCCCTACTGGCCCACTAGACCACCAGTCAAGAGCTCTTTACACACTATTGAACCACAACGGTTTTGTTTAACAACATGCTCCTTGCTTACAAGCGGAAAATACTGTACTGACATGTATATTTATTAAGCAGCATTTTAAAGACTTCCCTATTTCGTTGTATTGCCCCCTGCCCAAAAGAGTGGAGCAATATTTTTCAAATGGACAACCAAATACTGATGATTTGCTACATTAACATTTTTTTACATTTTTACTTTTTATAGTTTGAAAAAGGAAAAAAGATTGTAATTACATTTGCTTGATCACCAGCATATTTATTAAAAAACTGTTTTAGTAAATGTTGATTTGTGGAAAAAAACTCAATCTCAACAAAAGTTTCATGTTTAATTTTTTTTTTTTACAAAACAACAATGCTGAAATTACAGCTTCCAGTTATTTTTAAAGAAGCGGTTGTAAGCTTGCAAATGAGAAATCCTGATAAACTTGAAATTGAAAATATTAAAGATCAAGGGATTTTTTTTTTTGCTACAATTTTCACGAATCACAGAAAACCCCCCAAGATCTTATATTTTAATAAATAGACCACTGAAGGCAATCTGGATGAGAAAATGGTTACATTCCAGAGTTCTCTAAATAATTTTTATTATTATGGAGACTAAGGGGGAATTGAGGAGTTTTTGTTTTACATGATAACTCTACTGAAGTTACATTTTGAGAACTAGTAACTGCCTTTAAAAAAGCTGTGGATTAAACATCATTATGGATGAGGGTAGAGGTAACACTCATCTTATCATCCATGGGTTACCTTTTGAAATATTTATTCTTTACTATTGAAAGCACATTTATAGTTCTTCCTTAACCTCATTAATAAAAGTTTTTCAGATAAAATGCATTCTTTCATCTTAAGACTCCTTGTAACATAAATTATCACAATGTTTAGAAAGATTCCCTTTATTTTGAATGAATACTCTCCAGATTAAACTGCTGACAAAATCCTTATCTGAATTATTAAAATACACTCATTTCAAAACATGATCTGAGTTGCATTTAGAAGATCAAAGGTCCCCAAACTCTCTGTGAAGTTAAAGTACTGTTTAACTATTATACCATATGAAACGTAAACAGGAGAAACATACTGTACATGGTATCTGTTGAACATCTGCCAGAAACAGCTCTGCCAAACAAGAAACACTTCAAAATGTTACTGATGCCCATTGAAGTCCTACTGAGTGAAAGATCTCAAGATTAAACTACATGATAATCCCACCACATGGAATCCAGAAGAGTTTATTACTTTACATAGCAGACAATTTTATACTTTGAGGAAACATTCCACCGTTACAAATATTCTTTAAGAGGAGAAATCATTAACATTTTTATATAGCGCTGACATATTAAACAGTACTTGGGCTTGTGATTCAAATCAGTCCCTGTCCCAGTGGAGATTACAATCAAAAGTCTCTACTGTGGACACACTAGGTTCAGATTAACTAGGAGCCCATTAAGCTGCCTACATGTTTTTGTAGTGATGGGGATCTAGAGTAGAGTTGAAAACCCATGGAAAAAGACTGGTAGGAAGATTTATTACAATGTGAATGTTCAATTTT
>CM044432.1:190942116-190953835 GCA_024363595.1 Xenopus borealis
ATGTTCCTGCCTGATTTCCCCTTACCTTTTCTCTGTTGGATTTCCAGGTATTGACCTCTGTTTTTCGGACCACTCTCTGTCTTCAGCTTACCCCTGACCATAGCCTGTTTACCAGATTCTCCCTGTTTGCCGCCAGTCCTAGCCTTCTGCCAGTTTACTGGATATTTCTTTTTTGCCACCTGCCCCTGACCACTGGCCTGGTGAAGGACTTGAGTATCTCTTACTTTTCCATAAACCTGCTGTACTGTTTTCATTAATAAATTATTCTTCTCCATATCATGTTTCTGGCCTATCAACACCTCAGATATCCACTTTACTCATGTTATACAGTACATACGCTCCTACAAGCTAGCCACTCATCTGTGGCCCACCTGACAGACTCATTGTGAATACATTTTCAAGATTTATGTGTTTTATAATCTATATAGTGTTTAGTGTATAGTTTAAAAAAAACTTGATCACAAAAACGTGAACAAACGCAATCAAGTTTTGAATTTCAAAATTAGTAAATACATCACTCTCCCTTTTAAAAGATGTTTAATGATTTTCTGTCACATATTGCCTTTGTCTAACCTTCAACCAAAGAAGCATGGTACAACATGCAATGGGGAGAAAATGCCTTTCTCCTGTTCACTTTTACAACTAGACATTCAAAATTAGGCCTTATCTAAAAGCGGCAAACTAGGTACATCAATAATTAAAAAACTGCAAATAAATTAATAAATAAATGAATAATGAAGGATATGTGCGAATGACCTTACAATACTATTGTCCACCCCACAGTAAAATGTATTTTAAAGTGAACAAACCCTGAAAAGCTTTAGGCATACTTTCTTTTTAATATGCTGGTTAAACACACAATATAGAACTAAATATATTATCTATATATGCTGATAGCAGACCCTTTCTACAGAGGGCCGTTCTCACCTTTGATGTTTAAACCTACAGCACCATATAGGTGTTAAATGTATTCAATACAGGTAGTTTGGGCTATCTGGGTCCCAGCATTCTTTCTTATCTTCAAAATCCTCCTTCATCTTCCACTTTTATGTATTTTCACATAATAAATATATTCATTTCTTGCACTTCTTTCTAATAATAATTGAAAGATGAAATTCTTTCTCAAGAAACCTTTTGATCTATCCCTATTCTCTAGATACTTCCTCTAGCCTTGTCCCTCTTCTATGTCCTGAGAAAGGCTGATGGCCAGGATTCTTTAGAATATCACCAGCACCGAGAAGAAAACTAGAAGTAACCAGAACATTTACTGCTAGGCAGAGTCTGCAATCAGAGACACAATTTATTTATTTATTTATTTTTCACTGTTTCATCTGTTTGGGGCTTTAAATATACTTTGTGTCAACTGCAAAGCCAGTCTATACAGAACTATCTTGTCCTTAAATCTGAAGCAAGAAGCAGGTGACTGGTAAGCAAAGTTCCTACAACTACTCCTAGCCTATAATACTCTAAAGAGCCAAATACAATAAAAGTCAAAAGACACTCATGTTGTTGTAGAACTGCACATTTCCCATAATTAAAAGACAAAATATGAACTTTGTAACATCCATGTTAGGCTGTGGGAGGGCTGAAGTCCTCAAGTTTAAATTTAATGAAATTAAGAAGCCCCAGTAATGTTTAAGATCCTTAACCCAGGAATATTTGTAAATTTCAGTAAATAAACAATGTACTGGTGATACGATGTCTGTATGCATGCTTGTGTTGCAAAAATCTGGAAGAAAATAGCATATACTATATATATTGTATACCAGCATGTTAGATGACACTTAAGGTGGCCATAGACGCACAGATGATATCGTACGAAACGAATTTTCGTACGATATTCGGTGCGTGTATGGTGGGAAATGAGCCGACCGATATCGTCAGAAGATTAAGATATCGGTCGGCTGGTTGATCTGGCTGGACGGAAAATTTTGATCGGATGCCTTTGAAAGCTCCCTGAACATCGGCCATTGTTAGTGCTGAATCGTCAGATACAAGTAGAATTCTATTGTTTCTACCTGTATATTTGAAGATTTTCAGCTCTGCACGTGTGTTGAAACGAACGATCTTTCTTGGAAAGATCTTTTCCGAGAAAGATCGTAATTGTTGCGTCTATGGCCAGCTTAAAGAGTGTCTCTTGACATTCAACCTCCTTCACAGTTCTCAAAACAAATGGACTAATTCAAGAGCTGAAAGAGCTAATGTTTCATCCCTCTTGAGAGCAAATGTGAAGAAGTGTTAAACTGTTGAAGCTACAGAATTCTGACATAGCATTCATCTGTATGGCTTCCCTTCTTAACCCTCTGTAAACGTTACAGCTGGAAACCTATCTCCACCCAAAGATAAGACTTTTTCACTTAGTTAGAACTGAAGCACGGACACTGCCTTGATGGGGCACATCAGTTTATGCATACTTTGTACACACTTTGTAACTAAAAGTGTCTTTTTTTGTTCTTTTTAACTTTCCTAAACTCCTTGGCATCTATTTGTTAGTTTTTGATTGGGGTGACATTGAAACCTGGCAAAATTCTTGATCTCTTCTTTACATTCTAAGGGGCCATGGGTTTGTGGCTTATTAGGGTTATCTAGTCCTCCTACAGATTAGGGAAATTTTAAATTTGAGGCCATAGTCCCGGTTACCCTGTCCTGCCTCCCGCTTTGTGGTGTCCCAGGTCTAGCTCAATTATTAGATAGGAAGTTTTTGGGGCAACTCCACCTTCTTAATTTTCCATTTTCTCAAGCTTTCCTTTTTAAGGATGTATTAATTCGTTTTTAACTCTCCCCTATTTATGGTCATTATTATTACACGAATTTAACTTATTCAACAAGCACTTTTGACTGTATCTAATTATTACAATTAATTGACACCATTGATGAATTGATGCATTAGAATATCTAATTTATTTATTTATTTATTATGTATGAAAAACAATTCATTTGTCACTGATTGTTTAATCAACTATATGGCACATGAATTGTAGCTAAATTTGGTCTTTTTCGTACTATAGATGGAGTGAATTAAGTTACATTTTTCTTTTTCATATTTCTATTATGGGTATTTGGTTATAGGCAGGGTAATCTTTCTCTTTCCCCAATTATTCAAACATTAAAGGGCAAGGAAAGTGTAAAATAGAATAATGCTAGAAATGCTGTATTTTGTATACTAAACATAAACATGAACTTACTGCACCACAAGCCTAATCAAACAAATGATTTATGCTTTCAAAGTTGGCCACAGGGGGCTGTCATCTTGTAACTTTGTTATACATCTTTGCAAGACTAGACTACATACACATGCTCAGTGTGGTCTGGGCTTCTTAGGGATCGTCATAAATGATCAAAAAACAAAGCTGCTTGAGTTCTGCATGGCTGGTAAGTAAGGCTGGAGCTCCCCCTGCTGTTCATAAGTATGACTGTTTCCCTGCCAGAAGTTAGGGACCGTCTGACAATTCCTATCCACAGCACTAAATGAAGGGAGAATTACGCTGCATGCAGTCAGGTTTCTTATGAAAACGGTACATATTTTTTAATTAAAATATATTGAAGATAGATTTATTTTTCGATTATTCAAAATTACGCGTCCAGTGTCGAAAACGATGCGACGCGCGAAACGGTATAGATTTGCCCATCACTGTTAATCACTCTGACCATTGTCAGGCCTTGCCTTAACGAGTCCAATCAGACATTTTTTTAGTGACTAGGATAGCCTTTCCTTTTCATCACCATAGGTTATAGGGACTAGTTAGATTGCCTACTGGGTTCCACATAAGAGGTATCCCCAGATAAAAAGGAGAAGCTCTGGGTGGACTGATCTTCCCCTTTCAAGCACTACAAGAGGTAAGACTCTGCTATTGGTCACTGTTGTGAGCATAGATAATTACTTTATAGCTGTGTTTGGTTCTGTTGCTAAACTCCTACATGGATTCTATGTTTTTCAATAAATCAGGTCTATGGTTAAGTCACAAGAACCACTGGCACCCAATATTTGTGCTTTACAGACAGTTATAGTTGTACAAAACTCTGCCTCTACTCTGTTGTGAGGGCTCACCCCCTGAGAATACAAGGTCTCATCCAGAGCAGATATCGGGGTCAAGCTACTAGTCAGAGTAATGGTCATAACCTAGTGGCATAATATTCCCTATTGGCCCACAAAGGTTATGACTACATTCTGTTATAGTGTAATGTAGAGATTGGATGCAACTGACTCTTCCTCTTTTGATTTTGCATACTGCTTAAAATGAATAGTTTTTTTTCAGTTTAAGTTTTTTTGGACAAATGCTGGTAATCAAGAAAAAACTATGAGCTGAAGGGGTTGTTTGCCTTCCAAACACTTTTTTTCAATTGAGTTGTTTTCAGAAACAAAGACTTTTTTCATTTTTTCAATCTTTTATTATTTACCGTTTTCCCAAAATTGAAGCTTAAAATTTAACGATCCTGTCTCTGGTGTTTCAGTCTCACAGCTCAGTGATCTAGGAGCAGATTCTGAAATGGTACAAATTGCTATCCCCACCCCCAGAGCTGCTTTAGAAGGTGAAAATTTTTACTTTACACTCCAACATTAGAAAAATGGCCACAAATAGAAAATAGAAAGTAATTGGAAAAAGTCTTTATTTCTGGTCAACAATCTGAAACCAACTATATTGGAAAAAGTGTCTGAAGGCGAATAACCCCTTAAATTTTACTTAAAATTTAAAATAATTTAATTTAAAATAAACAAAAAAAATCAGATTTGACTAAATCTGCCTCTCGGAATCACCAGTTAAAGCAATTGCATCATCGTTGTTTGGTGCTTACTGACTGTACATTGGGTAATATGGATTCTGAAATTTTTAGTGCCGGTCCAGTAAATAGTAACTACTCTACTCACAACTCACACAAGCCCCATGGCACCCCACAATGATAGTGCCCTCACTGGAATAAACCCAGTGGCTGAGCTTCATGTGGTTTTTAATAGCAACCCATACACCCCATTGAGATAGATGTGCCCCTATGTTTTTAAAAATGGGCGTTGGTTCCATTTTCTCCCTTAAAATTCCTCTCCCTTAAAAGCTGCATACTGGCAGGGGAGGATCGATCCTTTATACAAATAATGCTACTATGCAGAGAGACTCTTTATACTATGACAAAAAGGTAAATATGTTAGGGTCCGCCATGCGGGATTTACCTTGACGTGGTATGATGGCTTTTCAACTTTATGATCATAACTTTGTAACTAAAAAACCCCTGTTTTGAAAACTTACTTTGGAGACAGGGACACAGGGAATGTGCATTAAAACTAGCACTTCCATTATACTTAAATACACTATAACTTTGCCTTTAGAGTGCTTTCACATACCCCCCATTTTGAACATTAAGGCATTAAGTGCCCATACTGTACGAATGCAAGATCTACTTTTAGTGATGTTGTCCCATTATGATCTACATCCATAAAAGCATTGTTAGCATTCTAACCATGGACAACATTACTTATATATGGATTTATGAGAAAATGTATGACATTCAAACATCTTCTATTCCTTTATAAAAAACTTAATGAAAAACTAAAACATAAGGGTGATTTAGACAAGCTGTTGACAGGGTCTTGAGTTCTACTGATCACCAACTGAAGGTCTTCTAGCTAGTGATGAGTGAATTTATTCGGCAGCCATGGATTCGAGGCGAAATTCCAAATTTCGCCATGTGCAAATTTTTTCATGAAACTGTGGCGAAAATTCACAGAGAAAAAAGCCCATTGACTTTATGGGCTGAACTCCATGGTTCTCTGTTGTCCTATACGTCACCATGTGATGACATACATCCAACTGTCAGATGTGCGGCAGTAGGATACATGTACCTTCAATTTCATGTTCAGCGCCATTCTCTACTGCACATCAGACACATCGCATGTGTGTTATCGCATGGTCACATGTGGGACAACAGCAAGCCAAGGAGTTCAGCCCTAATGCATTAGTACAAAAAAATTGCCATAAGAAAAAACGCCCATTGACTTTAATGCATTTGGACAAAAAAGTCTACATAAGAAAAAAATCCCATTGTTGCGCACAAAAAAACCCCATTGACCTAAATACATTTCACACATTTTTCAGGACAGATTCGCTCATCACTACTACTGGTAGATCCTAGTGATGGACGAATCTCCCGAGATTCGCTTTGCTGAAAAATTCGCAAATTTCCAGAGAAATTCGCGAATCAGCTAAAAATTCGTGAAACGAGTCGCGGGATGCTTTTGACGCGTGTTGCGTCAACTTTGGCGCATCGTGTCGTTTCCGTCACGCATCACGTAATTTTCGTCGCGTCGTTTTCGTCGCATCGTGTCAAAAACGACACGCGCCTCGTTTTTCCAGCGAGTTTTCGTCAAGCGAAATTTCGCTGGTGATTCGCGAATCGCAGGAATTCGCCCCGAATTCGCCCCTGGCGAATAAATTCGCCCATCACTACTATTTGAAGATCCAAATTACGGAAAGACCCCTTTACCATGAAACCCCAGAGATCCCATAAATGTATTTGGTGGGATTCAGTACTTGCAATGTTTTCTTCTTCAGTAAATTTGCTCAATTCCACTGTTATTTTGATTTATTAATAATGTAAGTCTGTGCATCTCAACTTTAGTTTTCATGTGTTCTGTTGTACAATTTAATTGAAATAAATAATCATACAGTAGATCAAAAATGTGCCAAATAACTCAACATAAGACAATTCTTATTAACAGAAGATAAGTTTGAAAAAAGTCAAAACCAAAAAAAAAAACATACTTTTTTTTGTAGTATAAAAGCGAGAGAGGTGACAGAAAGTTCTTATGCAAACTGGCATTTTATAGGGAAGAATAACCTCTAAATCTTCTCATACCAGGGGTTTTAAACAAGCAGCACAAATTCAGAAGTCATGTAATAAGCTAAGTGTGTTTAAATGGGGCTTTTATGGCTTTCGCTATAAGAACAAAATATAAATTCTATAAAAACAGAGAGCTGTCACAAACATCTTATGGCTCACAACAAACCATTAGCTCCAATTGTTTTGCTCTGAAATATCTCGCCAAATAAATGGGAAAATCTCTCCTTGATGCGTTTTTAAGAGACTTGGATAAATGACAGCTTCTGACAATTCTAACAATTGGTGTGTTTTCCCAGGCATTTTTCAACTTTTCATAAACTAAAATATGTGACATGAAAGGCACATTTTTCTAAGTGGGAATAAAGTGGTGGAAATGAACATATAGTTTTCCCATTCTTGGGCCTAGCAGGACCAAACTCACTCAGACCCTGAGATTGTGCACCTACATAATAAGGTACATGCTGGCGCATGGGGAGAAGTAGGGCAATGGGGTTTATGGCTGGGGTGTGGGGCTAATGGGAGTAGCAGGGGGCCCAGGGGGTGTGCTGATGCCCAGCCCCAGTGGCCCAGACCCCCCCCCCAGTCTGACACTGCTTACATTCATAATTAAAATTTAAATTTTTAATTAGAATTTATACGTTTTGAATAAAACATATTAGAGTCATATATTATGTCCCCAGAGCCAAGTTTTAGAGCATTAAGGGACCCAAAAGTGCACCCCTTCGTACTTATTCAAAAAGCACTTGCGTGTTTATGCCTAGAAAGGAAATTCTAAAGTGCAAATTATAAGAAAGGTAGGCAGCAGGAAGGGCACATGCAGGTCTCTGCTTTCTGTTTTGGAGTGCAGAGATCTGGGACAATTTAAAAAAGTGCCCCTACTTTTTCCCTTGACCCCACAATTATCATAGCTGACACAGGTCCCTGACTAACCTGTGGGCCAAAACAAATCTAACTACCTAGGATAGGATTACTAGTCTTTCTTAGACAACTCCAAAAAAAATAATAAATTCAGAAATGAATGATAGTTGTATAGTGATTAGCTTTTAATCACTATACAACTATCACTGTCTTTCCTTTTAGAATAATAGGTACCTACCATATAAAAAAAACCTGCCTCTTAAAGATCTTTTCTCACCCAGGGCAGATATTAATCCAACCTCTCTCATCAGTATCCGCATGCATACTCAAATAAGTTACAATTGGCACAAGGATCTGCACTTTGATGCTAGGAATCTCCTTAAACAGGAGTCAGGACTGTTCTTTTCTAGCTCCTCCACTCAAACTTAGCTAAAATGTTTTCAAAGGCTTTATAGTGTTTCTATTGGATACAAATCCAGCTCCTCATCATTACAGTTTGTCCCCCAGTTCTACCTTTCTGCTGCCATAATCTTTCTATTCATATGTCCTTTAGCCAACTAAGGGGTAGATTCATCAAAGAGTGAAGTGAAGAGTGAAGTTCCGCCACTAGAGGGAAATTCCGCAGCTCTGCATTCATGTCTATGGGATTTTGTATGGCGAATTTTCACTTCACCCATTGATAAAAAGGCCTTTCAAAATCCCATAGAAATGAACTGAGAGCTGCGGAATTTCCCTCTAGTGGCGGAACTTCACTCTTTGATGAATCTCCCCCTAAAGGTTTCTTGAACTAGACCAAATAATTAGGTGACCTCATAGTGGGAATGAAGAGTACATGAAAGAGCTAAAAAAACCTGCAAGTGCTATGAAATGGATGCAATTCAAGTCATCATCAGTGGCATAACTACTCCCTGGTGGGCCCCCGCACAGGATGGGCACCTGGGCCCTCCTGTGGGGCCCTTACCTCTATAAATTGCATGCTGGAGTGTTGATGGCATGTGTGATGTATAATCTCCCCCTAGATAACTGCCTGCCATAACCATTTTTGGGGCCCTGGTGCAATTGCACCCCCTGCACCCCTGGTAGTTACGCCACTGGTCATCATGGTGTCCATCAACACCGCTTCTGATGAATAGTGCACAACATTGCATGTGGATACTGGGGAACCATGGAGTTACCACCACTGTAGACCTGGTGGTAGCTCCAGGGTTTCCACAGTGGGTTGAGTTAAAATAAGTTAAACAGCATTCACTTCATACATTGGCATCAATTGCATTGGACATGAAATGAACGGCACAGCTATGCCTAAATTATGAGGGAAACCCTACATTATGGTTAAATAAAATGCTGTTCTTACCTAGTGATGGGCAAATGTATTCGCCAGGGGCGAATTCGCGGCGAATTCCCGCTGGCGAATAAATTCGCGAAACGCCAGCAAAAATTCGCTTAAAAAACGCGTCGTTTTTGACACGATACAACGAAAACGACGCAACGAAAACAACGCGACGTGCGTCGAAAACGACTCAACGCGTCGTAAACGTGCTGTGACTCGTTTCGCAAATTTTTTCACCAATTCGCGAATTTCGCTGGAAATTCGCAAATTTTCCGGCGCAGTGAAACTGGGTAGATTCGCCCATCACTATTCTTACCCCTGAAATTTCAGTAAATTTGCATTTGTAAATTAACCCGATGCAAGCATATGTTTGAAGGAGTGTCCATCCTCCAGTGGCCAAATTATGAAGAAATATGCCATGGTGCTGGTTTGGATTAGCATTAGCCTAGCCCAGCTGTTTTACTTAGCAAGGAAAATCTTTTCTAAATCCACGATTGGTCAGTCTAATTCCCCTTTAGCCAAAAAGCTTAGCAGCACCAGAATACTGTACCTATAGATAAAGAGAAATACTTTGGAAATAACAAATGTAATTGCCCCTAAGAAACATAAGAAACATAAGCCAAAACACTGGCTAAGATATTAAGAAAGATATTATATTCCTCTGCCATTTAATAAAGAGAGAATGATTTCAGAGGATCGAATTCACATATTTTTGAATAGGAATCAAATGGTTCTGCAGATGTGTAATGTCTGCTCTTTATGTGGGACTGCCAGAAACACTTACTGCCAATTCCCATCAAGGCAAATATTTCATGTGTTGCTGTGTATTGATCACTACAGAAATTAAGACTGTTCCAAGTGAGAATACATTGCAAGCACATATATACTATGTGAGGAAGAATAGTTACCGCATAAATCAGTGTTGAGGCTCCATATAGTTTGGGATAAGCTCATAATGCACACTTTGCAGTATCTGGAGTAGAAAGCCTAGACTGGTTTTGGTAACATTCTGCAGTAGATTACAACTTTTAAATGGGAAAAATTTTACATACTTTTTTCCAAAATGATTATGCTGTATAACTTTTCCATCTTATGAAAGAGTATTTAAACATTACATAATGGGTTTTCTTGAGAATGTTCCCAAAGTAAAGCCTGTTTTAAACAATAGGGCTTGTGGAAAGGCTACTCTCCTCAAGAGCTCCATCAGAAGGGACCCCTGCTCCCAAGATCCATAGCTGCCAGATATGGTTTTGAAACCATGCCCTTGTGATAACATGGTGGTTTATTACATTGCTGGGCCACTGGAGGCTATGGGAGCCAGGCCTCATAGTAGAAACAGTATTCTCCTGTGTGTCATCTCCTCTTCCAATCTTGTAAAGATGAAGTTTGAGTAATGTAGTAATTGAGAGCCAATATAAGTTTGCCTCTACCTGGTCATATGCTGAAATCTGTCTTTTTTGGCTTTATTCCCCTGCCTGGTTCTTGAAACCTTGCCCTTGTGATAACATGGCGGAGTGTTGCATTGCTGGGCCACTGGAAGCAATGGGAGAAAAGCCTTATGAGTATTTATGAGAAACATTCTTCTCCTCCTCTGTGTGGGCTGTCACCTCTTCCAATCTTGTGAAGTTCCAGTATAAGTCTGCCTCTAGCTGCCACTGGTACCTGGTCATTTGCTGAGATCTGTCTTTGTTGCCTGGTTCTGATCCCCTGCCTGGTTCCTGAGTCCAACCCATTTCTGTCTGCCATGATTTCTGTTTTTGACCTCTCTGGCCTGTTCCCTGGACTTGTTTGCTTCAGATCAGACTATTCTTGCCTGCTGCTTGTCCAGGCCTTGGTTTCTCTATCAGACTATGGTTGCTTACTGGTCACTCTTGCAAGTTACCATGTGGCCCAATTAATTTTTCAGTTTGCATGCTCATTGCAGTAGAAACTCTGGAAGTATGTTAGGTTACAACCTATGGCAGTTGCCAACTCCACTTCACAACTCATACCAACCCAAGAGATTGGGAAAGGGAGTCCCTTAGGAGAGTCTGGTGGAATGCAGCAGACATTGCCATGTACCTGCATAATAGCCTGTGCTGCAAGATTATGGGAAATGGGGAAACTCAAGACACTAAAGGAAACCCTGGAATTAACAACTCTTCAGAGCACTTCCTCCTTGTGGGCTTCTGGGTGGGGTTGCCACCTTTTCTGGAAAAAAATACCGGCCTAATTATATATTTATCTTTTTTCCCTATTAATAACATTAGGATGAACCATCATTTTTACCGGGCAGGTGGCAACCCTAGCCCAAGGTCAGAATGGACATGGGGGGGCCCACTGAGTTACTAACCTAAGTGCCCCCATGTATATAAGCGAACGTCAGTGAGCACGTACAAGTGCTGATCCGTCTGCGCATGTGCTACTGGCGCCATGATTAATTTTATTTGGGAGCCTGGAAATCAGGGGCTGGGCTGGTGGGGGGCCAGAAATCAGGCAAGGGGGCTTGGCCAGCCCAGTCCAATGCTGATTCAGCCAATAGCCAATATACAGTATCCAATATATCCAATATATCAGAAATAACACCAGTGGTAAATATTACTACGAGCCTTGGCCTTGGTCAGTGTTTTATTGTCTCTGCCATTAAATATCAATTGGGTTGCATAGTTACATAGTTAAATTGGGTTGAAAAAAGACAAAGTCCATCAAGTTCAATCCCTC
>CM044432.1:190973464-190991677 GCA_024363595.1 Xenopus borealis
AGTATGAAGCTGTGCATATTTGAAATTTATTTATAGTTATCACATGTAAAGTAGTGCTAATATCTGTTATATGTTTCTTTTTTATTTATAGAAAATTATAAATATAAGGGGGAACGCTTCCACAGAGAATACAATTCCCAGTCTAGCCTTTGATAAATTACATCAACATTGCTTTGCAAATTCAACTGGGAAATTAATATATTAACATTTTAAAGTAAAAAAAAATTAAAACATCTCTGAATGTGTTTTTCATTATATTGGCTCAAAGGAAATATATGAAGAATATTCCATACCACTGTGTGCCTTAAAGGAAATCTGTTATGATTTTTATGGTGCATTTGTATTCTAAATTGCTCTGTTTGCACTGCTAATGATTCACTCTACAATTAAAAATTTAATATAAAATTTAATTCCTAACCCACCACAGAATTATTTAGTTGTAATATTGGTGTGTAGGTGCATCTCAGGTCATTTTGCCTGGCCATGTACTTTCAGAAAGAGTCGGCACCTAGTATGGAACTGCTTTCAGGTAAGCTTTTGTTTCTCCTACTGAAGTTGTTGCAGTGGGACATGGATTTTTATTATTGAGTGCTACTCTTATTTCTACCAGGTCTACCAAGTCGCTATCTGATTACTTTCCTATTGTTCTGCTGATGAGCTCCCGGGGGAAGGGAGGAGGGTGATATCACTTAAACTTGCAGTGCAGCAGTAAAGAGTGACTAAAGTCTATCAGACCACAAGCCACATGACTGGGGGCACCTGGGAAACTGACAATATGTCTAGCTCCATGTCAGATTTCTGTTTGCTCTTTTGAAAAAAGGATTTGCTGCTGGAGCAGCACTATTAACTGTTGCATATAGAAAATAAAACACGTTTTCCCATGACAGTATCCCTTTAAGGAGCTGAAAGTATACATATTGCAAACAAATGCAATATGCAATATGTATTCAGTCTTTTTCCATTAACAATATTCATATTTTTATCACTTTATAACTTCACGGCATTCATGATTTCAGAGAAAATTTGTTTAATTGTGGTTTCAAAAAGTATTAATGCCACTAAGATTTAGCCTTTGAGAAAATGGCCTTCTAGATAATGGATGCAAAATGAATTGCAGCTTTGGGGTAGATATAGAATTTCTTTTAAGTAATTATTTAGGAAAAAAATCCAGCATTTAAAATATGCAAATTTGCAAAATGCAAATAACTGCCACAATTTTCCTGCAAAAGTGTTAAAAAAAGTTATAAAAAATCCTGGAAGCTTTCTGCTGAGAATTCAAAGGGTCAATATATGTCTCAGTTCAGTAGGACCTACCTCTAGTGGGAAGGGTCTAAAGGCTTTTTATATTCACAAGATATCTTGTTCTAAGGGCATAGCATGAAATATGTTTATAAACTCTGTACAATAAAATAGTTCACTTGCCCCATCGTGCTTTTCATTTGTTCCTTCCTACTAAAGTTTTTGTGACCTACTAAAACTAGGGTGCAGAGTATGACCATGAGACCATCTGAACAAAAAAGCCCTGTAAGCATTGGTCTAAGCATTGATGGAAGGGACCAGAAGAACAATCTTTGATTCCATTCTGATTTTTTTGTTTGGTTCACCACCTACTGAATGACACATACATATAAATCTATATATCTATATGCAGAGCTAAATTAAAAAATGTGGTTGTGGAAATAAAAATTAGTTATTTATTGTCTCTCAACCTATGATGAAATGCTTCCACATTGTAATTGTAAAATAGTTGAAGTATAGCACCTGTGAAGTCAGTGAGTTCTTACTGTACTTCAGATAATTAAACACATAACTCATTTACACTGCAGATTGTACAGTTCAAACACAATATTCCTTCTGGATACATAGGGGGAGATTTACTAAGGGTTGAATTTCGAATGAAAAAAAAAATTTGAAATTCGACCAGGGAATAGTGGGTGAATAGTGGGGAATTTAAAAAAATTTTTTAGTGCAATTTGACCGATCGAATAGGGAAAATTCGATCGATCGAACATTTGATAGATCGAATATTCGAATCGAATTTAAATCGAATATTCTAACTATTTTTAGCGATCGAATTTGAAAAATTTGATCTTAGGGAATGATCCCCATTTTGGTAGGTTTAGGGCCCTTACACACAGGCGTTTTTACCTGCGCTCCCCTGCGTTCTGTTTTGCTGCGTTCAGCCGCAGGGGAGCGCAGGTATAGACGCACTCAATTATTTTCAATGGAGCGGTACTCACACGAACGCACTAAAGTTGAAATAAAATAATGCTCCTTCTTGCTATGTTCCTTGGTGTATACATAGCTTTTTATGCTTGATTAGACATGGGAATATTGACAAAGGTATTATTAATTATCCTCTTTATTAGACACTCTTAAACCCTGATGCTGCCCCAGTAGGGCGGCAAAGTATTTAGGCAAAGTATTTATATTATATATTAGCATGAAAAACATTCATGGAACTTGATTTGTGTTCAAGAAATGTAATGCTGTAAGTTGACGTTTACGGTTCTACACAGAGACCTTTCTCAAATCAAGGTCTTCTGTGTAGGACCGAAAAATCAACTTACAGCATTACATTTCTTGCACATAATTCAAGTCCCATTAGTTCTTCATGTCTTTCATGCCGATTATATGCTGATAATAATATTTGTGGCAACACCTGGGCTTTTTTGCTTATGTGGGGGGAGTTTAGTGGGTTTAACTAGTGTTTTAATGACTAAAGGGATTAATTATCAAAATCCAAATTCTTCTTACTATTTCATGAAAACCGCTCCAATCAAATCCAAACTGACTTTTTTCCCACATTTATCAATAAAATTTCAGGAAAATTTATTGTGCTAGAAATTTATTGAAAAAAAACCCAAATTTGAGGTTTGACTCCCGAAAATCTTTCTGATCATCGCCAGAAAACCACAAAATCTTTGGATTATTGTTTGAAAACCAAAGTAATAAAAAAAAACTAAGGTTTCTCCCTTAAAAAGCCCAACCTGAAATAAATCAGACTTTAATAAATAACCCCCAGCTGTGAATTTATATAGATAAATTATAGATAGATATAGATTGATTGATAGAGATAATAGATAGATATTTGATAGATACAGTAGATTGATAGGTAGATGATAGATAGATAGATACAGTAGATAGGTAGAAGATAGATAAATAGATAGATAGATAGATAGATAGATAGATAGATAGATAGATAGATAGATAGATAGACCATGGCTCCCATCAAAACTAATTGCACTTGAATCCAGTATAAACAAAAATTCAGGCTATGGCCTCCAACATATTTCAGTTGGCTGACAATTCAAAATTTCCCTTTCCACTGCCCAATGACTTCAATCAGATCCCACTGCTGCTTTTAGTTCAAACAGTTCTTCATCCAAACATGCTATTTGGCCCATTTCAAAGCTGAAACTTGTGGTTTCTAAAAGTGAAAATCTTCTATATGCCAATCTTCTTTAGGAACACAGACATCAATAATATTCACCTACTGATGATAGAATCAATCTAAAAAAATAAAATAATGTGATTTTTACTTAACTGTACTGTACTTAACTGTATTTCTCGCTAAAATATCCCAGAAACGTTTTGCTCGGGGAGGATACCGATAGTTGGCTTCCATCTATCTATTTCAGAAATCTCCAAATTACAGGACAGTCATCTCCCACATACTGAATTTTAACCCAATTTTTAAAAAGACAAATTTCCTTTTTCTCTGTTGTAATAAAGCAAGCTTGAAATAAATCCTCCTTATTAGAGGCAAAACAACCCTATTTAATAAATGTTTAACTGATTTTTAAGAAGGCTTAAGGTCCAAATGACAGAAAGGCCCCTTATCGAGAAAATCCAGGTCCCAAACATTCTTGATAACAAGTCACATACCTGTCCTTTACTGATATGTGCAGGTTGGGATTTTCTAGACCCGCTCCCTACCTTAACTTGCCCACGCTTTCGGGTTCCTTAAAGGGCAAGTAAAGGCAAAAAACTAAAATGCCATTTTTACTTTCTTTAATGAAAAGGAAATCTATCTATACCTCAATTAAAAAATTTCTACCGTTTTTATAATAAACCTGACAATATGCAATGAAATTCCCCCTTCATTACTACTATGGATAGGAATTGTCAGACAGTCCCTAACTACTCTGCAATGAAACAGTCATTCTTTCAAGCAGCTGGGGGGAGCGGGAGCCCCACCTTACTTCCCAGCTTTGTCTGTTTCCCAAAACAGCCAGTGACTGTGTAGAGATTTGTATCCATAGACCATGTGTAGTCTGTATATTCTGATTATTAATAAGTCTTGCTGTATTAGCTTCTATGGCAAATATTATTTGACTTGTGCTGTTTTGATCATTTATGATGATCCCTAAGCTTAACCTCCCTACTGAAGACCACACTGAGCATGTGCAAAGTCTTGGTATTGCAGAGATGTTTAACCATGTTACAAGATGACAGCCCCCTGTGCCAACTTTGAAAGCATAAATCATTTGTTTTATTAGGCTTGTGGTGCAGTAAGTTCATGTTTACCAACCCGCACCGCCAATGATGTGACAAAAGGGGCGGGTTGAGCCGGCTTGCTGGTCTGGTGGGTTCCGGCCGCACTGCTGTTCGCGGGTCCCATGGGTATTGGGTCGCTATTGTCCTTATATATGGCAGCCACTGAAACCTTCATTATTCTTCTTTTAGGAACATGTGCTGACACTTTTTCTAATATGAGGCTTAATCCAGGTAACTTTCAGCTCTGATTATGGATAAAAGTACATTTTTGGTGATGGGTTTCTGTTGATAATACCTGCCAATATCAGCAGTTCCACAGCACACTATAATATCCCATGTCAAAAACACAGAAAAATCAGCTCAGAAAATGACTATCCTTTGGGACATAACAGAGGTTTTGTCATGACAAGATAAATATCAGAGCAACCGCAATCTCACAGAATAAGCTTCAAACATATTGGAATGAATATGTAGTTACTTCTAAATAACAGGACCAACCCCCCTCTTCCTTTTACCCAATTTATCGAGCAATCTCTATACCTCGGCTGGAATCTCATGCATGGGCACTCACAGTAATAGATATAAGCTACTCATAAACTAGGTTTTCAGACTTCTCCAATGAAAGTCAGTGGAGTGAACAGAACAGCCTAAAGCTAGAGAAAGGAAGATAAAACAAACAAATCCAAACAAATGGAAGCCTTTCTTTTATTTACGGACCTTCGTTTTTTTATTTCCCAATACTATCATATGAAATGAATTATTATTACTAATAATAGTGATAACAATGTACATTTATAAAGCACCAACCTATTCTGCAGGGCTGTACAATAGAAGGTTGTCCCCATTAAACTACATACTAAAATACATACTATGTACTAAATACAAATAGTGATGAATATAGGCTTTAAAATTACCCTGAACTTTACAACTACCCTGCAAGCTTCTCAGAAGAACTGGTGATAGGTTAAAGGTAGAGAGCCTTTTGTAATGAGGAGGGAATTCAAGAAGGGCCTCAGCAACCTCTTGAATGTGAATTTGTGAACAGGTAAGAAGATATGTGCTAAGGAGAAAACCTTTTGAGGTGTATAATGAGCAGTTTAATACTAGGAGGTTAATGAACCCTTGCTTTGGAATTTATACCATCTACAATGGAGTACTGTGCAAAGGGTCCAAAAGCATATGGCCATTAATCAATATAAAACTCCCATTTTGTGTATCATGACATTCGAACACCACATGCACATTAAACAGATGCTCAGAACTTGTGTACTTTGCAAAGTGATCATAGCTTTCCAGTGTTCCACTGAGCAGTCATCTTGTTGATCCTGCTCATTAAACCCTGTTCTTGGATTTCTCTAACTGTGTTCCTGTCCTTGGCCTGAACCAGACCTTGCTTCTCCATTGTCTGCCTCTGACCTCGACCTTGCCTCTCTGCCTCCAGCCCTTGACCTCAGCTTTTATTTGGCCTTGCTTCCAGTTAACCTGGAATCCTGCATTTTGTGTATGTAGCACTTCTGCCACTCCTCCATGTGACATTCAGGTGCCACATTCAGGTGCCATTTCCATTGTGTGAGGTGCAGGAGAGGCATCACCTCATCTCATAGTTATCTCATAGTTAAAGGGATCCTGTCATGGGAAAATTTTTTTTTTTAAATGTATCAGTTAATAGTGCTGTTCCAGAAGAATTCTGCATTGAAATCCATTTCTCAAAATAGCAAACAGATTTTTTTATATTTCATTTTGAAATCTGACATGGGGCTAGACATATTGTCAATTTCCCAGCTGCCCCAAGTCAAAAAGTGGACCCGTCACCCCAAAAAAATATTCAAAACCCTATTTTATCACATTAGTCAAGCAAAATGAACATTAATTACCCTATATAAATTATTTTAATCTTGTTTTCTTCAGTCTGGGAATTCATAATTCTAGCAAGCAGGCAGGAGCCATTTTGTGGACACTGTTATTAAGACAAACCTTGCATCATCTCAGAATCTTGTTTGTGCACCAGAATGGGGGACCTGATGTCTATCCCCATGTCCTGGCTACACAATTAAAAGGTTAAAAGAACTGGGGGAATGTGTGGGGAGCAGTGGCATCTAGGAAGTGCTGAATGGAAAGTGAAAGTCATTATCTGCCTAAGACATAGAGGAGGGGCAGACAATATTTGATTGATAGCTGAGATTTTTAAATGAGCTTAAAACAGCTATGAATGCTTTAATGAAAATTTGAAATTGGATTTCATGTTTAATTTGAAAAGGACTTTTATTATACAGATTTTTGTGTCTGGGTGACAGGTCCACTTTAACTGATGCATTTAAAAAAAAACATGTTTTCCCATGACAGTTTCCCTTTAAATCAGGTTGAAAAAAGACAAAGTCCATCAAGTTTAATCCTTCCAAATAAAAACACACCATCCATACACACAAACACACCCCTCCATACCTTCACAAATTATATAAACCCATATCTATACTAAGTACAGATTTTAGCATCACAAAAGCCTTTGATATTATGTCTGTCCAAGAAATAATCCAAGACCCTTTTAAAAGCATCAACAGAATGAGCATCACAACATCACCTGGCAGTGCATTCCACAACCTCACTGTCCTGACTGTGAAGAACCACCTACTCTGTTCCTTTAAATGGAAGTCCTTTTCTTCTAGTCTGAAGGGGTGGCCTCTGGTGCAGTGATCCTCTTTATGGGTAAAAAGGTCCCTGATATTTTTTTCATTAGCAATTCTATAGTCTTTCGGCACCATGCCAGACCTCAAAGAATCCTGAAAAATTACATAAAGAGGTTTGGCAATCACAGAGCTAAGCTTGCTAAGTGCCCTGGGATAAATACCATCTGGCTCCGGACCTTTGTTTACCTTAACATGTTCTAGTCTCTTTTCAGTTTCCTCATGTGTGAACCATGCATCATTAGTTGTATTACTAGAATTGGGACTATTAAGAAGGAAACCTTCATTAACTGGTTCTTCATTTTTGTAGACAAACTAAAATTATTAGTTCAGAATCTCAGCTTTTTTTTGTTCTCAACAACTAGCTGACCCCCCTCTGATATTAAGGGTTCCACCCCTTCCTGCTTAATTTCTTTACTATTTACATTCTTAAAAAATAATTTTGGATTCTTTTTACTGCTTGCTGCAATATCTTTTTCCATATGGATTTTAGCTTGCCTGATAGCTTGCATGATTTATTGGCCTCCTTGTACCTTATAAATGTTTCGGCTGTCCCAGCTAACTTGAAAGCCTTAAAAGCTTTTTCCTTGCTTACAATCGGAATAAATAATATACAATAATAAATAAATAATATATTTATTAAGCAGCATTTTAAAGACCCATTTTTATTCTATGTTTAACCCTGTGAAAAACATTTCC
Organism: Xenopus borealis; assembly: GCA_024363595.1. Lineage (NCBI taxonomy): Eukaryota > Metazoa > Chordata > Amphibia > Anura > Pipidae > Xenopus > Xenopus borealis. The sequence goes on from CM044432.1 coordinate 190,981,345, forward strand.
CACTTAATATGTTGCAGAGATGCCCTTATACTATCAAAGTTTGCACGCCTGAAATTCAATGTTTTAGTTACTCCCATATAGAGTTGCCTCTGCAACAGAATCTCAAAGGAGACCATGTTATGATCACTATTCCCTTAATGCTCACCCACACAAATGCTAGAGATGAGTTCAGTATTATTAGTTATTACAAGATCCAAAAGAGAGTTATTCCTAGTAGGTTCTTAAACGAGCTGGGATAAAAACATGTCATTCAGCATGTTTACAAACATACTAGCTTTTCTGGTTCAGAAATCCCATTACCCCAGTCAATGTCTGGATAATTGAAGTCACCCATAGTAATAACTTGATCTAGGTGTGAAGCTGCTTCTATTTGTAAAAGTAGCTGGGCTTCATACTCATCACTTATACGAGGTGGTTCATAGCATACATCAAGGATCATTTTCTTTGTAAACTTTTGCCCAGTCAAAATCTCTACCCAGAGGGATTCCACACCCTCACCAGTGCCAGCAATGTGATTATCAATATAAAGACATTGTACCATAACCTACTACAAGGTTCCCTCTTTCTGTCAGCCACTACCTCCTGATGTGTTTCGTGTCATTGTACGCTTCAGGAAGAGGTAATTTGTATGTCTCGTAATGATTATTGGCCACATCCTAGGAGGTAATCTGATAGGATGGGCCAAAGTGTGTGATTTGAATATCGGGTTCAGTAGTTTTTATCCTAAATGAAAGCGGAAACTTGTGTAGGGATTGTGACATGAAAGTAAGGTCAAATGCAATATGGCACCACCTGAAGCTCCATTACTCACACCACAGCTTATAGTAAATGAGTTGGCCAATGTAAATAATGATCCAACAATACAAAGCTTTTAATTTTTTTACTCAATTTCTGTGTTTCAGGTTGCTAATCACCCATTTTATATTGTTTTAATTGACAATAATGGTTCTGACAAAGAGTTTAGTTGGAAACTGAAAGAATCTACAATATCCACAGAAGTAACAGTAACGATTTTATGAAAATGGATACAAATAACCAGTATGTACATTTCAACTAATATTTTGTGTCTTTCATATCAGTAGTTATTTAGAATCCAGGAAAAGATTGCAGCAGAAATAAAAGTGCTCAGGAAAAGTCAACAGAGCAAAATAATATCTGTGAGTTTCTGCTGTACTTTAAATTTCAAGTATCTCACAACATCCAATCAGTATTAATAACAGAGCATGTAAGGTGGTGAAACACCAAAATGTTTGGTTGCTCCATTGCCCTCCCCAGTCACTGATGACTTCAGGATTTTTAGCATGGCTAAGACATGGCATCATTTAGGAAAACATTGGATGCAGGGCAATTAGGAACATGATCCTCTTAGCCAGGGATCCCCAACCAGTGGCTCACAAGCAATATGTTGCTCACCAACCCCTTGGATATTGTTCCCAGTGGCATTTTTCTTGAATTCCTGTTTTGGATACAAGTTTTGGTTGCATAAAAATAGTGTACTGCCTAATAGAGCCTGTCCACATATGGCTACGGAATAGCCAATCACAACCCTTATAGGAGAATGAAAGGCCTACTTACTAAGAGGAGCCAAAAGTTAGGAACCTCACAAAGATTATACATACTTACCTCACACCCCAGGCCAGTGCACCTCTCAGCAGAAAACGGTACCGCCCGGGGTTATTCCAGTGAGCACCATGGTGCAATCCTCTTCCTTCTTCTTTCTTCAAAGTTCCTGGGTCAGATGTATGTGCAGTAGAATGAAATATCGACTTCTTTGTTAAGAAGTCGCACCACATGTAAAAAGAAGAAGCAGGGAGAGGATTGCTCCATAGTGCGCTCTGGAATAACCCCAGAACAGTGTAGTTTTCTGTTCATAGGTGCACCAGCCAATAGGTTCATAGGTGCAGCCAGCCATAGGTGCACAAACAATCACTTGGTGGTGCCTAAAATTTGGCACCCCTAAGTAACTACAGTTTTTCATTCTCCTTTATGTGGTACCCACAGGAGCTTTTTCCATGCTTGTGTTGCACCCCAAATCTTTTTTCATTTTGGATGTGGCTCATGGGTAAAATAGGTTGGGGTTATAGTTCAAGTTTCAATTAATTTTGATAGTAGTGTCATTTTGGGATCTATGGATAGCAATTTTATGCTCCCCCAGTGCTCCAGTGCAGACATCAAAAGGAAATGAGCCTTTACAAAATCATATATTTGATTACATTTTACACCTTTGTTTTCTCTGCCATGCCTTCTGACTATTATCTCATGCAATTGGGAATGCAGTTGAGTAAATTCTATGGGGCTGCAATCTTAGAAGCATTACTGGGATCTGAAAGTTGGGAGACGCCTTAGGCCAAACATAGTAGTTTATTTTGCAAACTATACAATAAATGCATCTGTTTCTTCCAACACTACATCTCTAATGCAAGCCTTTTATTCTGAGGCTAACTTTCCTTTAACAACTATACTAACACTGATGGTTTGCAGTGACGGAAGCATTTAATAGGATTCGCTTTTTTGGTTTACTTTTTTGTGAATTGATATTGAGATCAGTTGAAGCATGTGTGGAATGTGCATCTGTTGTTTCAACATCGTTGTTTAAATGAAGTGGGTAGAAATGAATGGATCCTAGACCTCAGGGAGTTTTTGTACAATGGAAACAATTGAAAAAAAAATTGTAGCACCTTAGTACTGGGAGTACTTATTATTCTTATGCTTATGAGCAATACTCAGTGTAGCATAGTATAATGTGTCGGCAACATGAGAACAATGACAGATTGAATGGAATTGGAAATTAAAGCAAATATTCTAGTGTGTTTTGTAGAATATTATATATATTATGCTCAGTAACAAATCTCTGTATAACAGAATGTTAATATGTGCAAGCTCTTCACTTACAGTATATGTAATTATACAATGTCACTTTGAAGGCATCCCATGGTTCAACATAATGAGTGATAACAGAGCACAATTAAAGAAATAATTTTTTACAGCATTTTAATTGTTTGATTGAAATGGCGTTTTATGGGAGATGGCCTTCCTGTAAGTTCGAGCTTTCTGTATGATTGGTTTCTGGATCCCAAACCATGCCATAAAACACCTCATAAAATCTAGTTGCTACTAGCAAATGTATTAGCCAGCCATGGATTAATGGCGAAATTCCAAATTTTGCCATGTGCAAATTTGTTTGTGAAACTGCAGGAAAAATTTGCAAATAAAAAAAATGCCCATAAGAAAAAACACACTTTGACTTTAATGCATTAGGACAAAAAAGTTGCTGTAAGAATAAACACCCATTGACTATCATGCATTATGAAAAAACCCAAGAAAGCTGCTGAAATACTTTAGTTATGTGTGGGGTCAGGAAAACTCAACCCACACCTGACCCTAACCTGCAAAACCTTAACCCAACCTAACCTGCAAAACATCATCATTGGAGGAACCGTACCCAACCCATACCAGTGTCTTCTCATTCTATAAATTACTTCTGTGTATATCTCTGATCCCAAGACAGGGAATGTTTCGGTGTAGTGGAGGGTTTTACTTCCTCAGTACGACCTACGCTCAACCCTAAACCACAATGGTTGGCCAAATTTCAATAATAACCCACCCAACCAGTGCTCAGTGATCAGTGATAATATAAGTAAGCATAAGCAGTTATCAATGTGTAAACTCTCTCATTCTGTATTGGTAGTTACCAGTAAGGCAACATGCATAAAAATAATTAATTTTGCCCAAAGCCATCTGTGTCCTGCTCATTGACAACAAAGTGATAGTGTAGAGCAAATAAAGTTGGTGCCTGTGGTTCTTAAAACAAAAGATAACTCTTTATTTGCAGAATTTTAGCACAAACTTCAGGAGGATAAACAGCAATATAAATTCAGAGCAGTTATTATAAATATAAATTCAGAACAGTTCTAGTACCATACTTTACCCATCAGGGGTTAATAATTGAACAGAAATGCCTAATCCCGAGTATCATGCCCTTCATTTGAAATATGTCCGCTCAAAGCCCTAATCTGTGGGTGGTACACCAAAAACCGAATCCTTATATTGCTTCTTGGTGGAGCATTAGGCTGCTCACTCCTAACCTAAATCTCTGATCCCTAGAGTGAACTGATACAGAACTATCCTCACACTAGCTTCACTGACTGTGGCTACCTATGCCCAGACCCAAATGTGCACCCAGCTTCCAGGAAAGTGGAATCCAGGTTCTCAACTTCCCTCATGGCAGGAGCAGCCCTGTAAATTAAGACCCACTTAGCTGGCCAAAACCTGCCTGAATAATATAAATAATTGGTTCCCTGCAATAGCACATTTCTCACCCAAATGATGCTCATTGATAGCATGCTTCTCACCGAAAAGTTGTTCTATGATAGCTTGTTCCTCATCCAAATGCTGCTTAGTGATCACATGTTCCTCACCCAAATGCTGCTCTTTGATAAGCATGTTTTTCGCCCAAATGCTGCTCTTTGATAGCATGTCCCTGACCAAATACTACTCTGTGATAGCATGCTCCTCACCCAAATGCTGATATATGATAGCATGTCCCTAACAAATACTACTTTATCATAGCATGTTCATCACTCAAATACTGCTCTAGGACAACATGCTACTCACCCAAATTCTGCTCTGTGATAACATGTTCTTCACCCAAATGCTGCTTTATGATACCATGTTCATCACCCAAATGCTGCTCAATTATAGCATGCTCCTTACCCAAATGTTGCTCTATGATACCATGTTCTTCACCCAAATGTTGCTCTATGATACCATGTTCTTCACCTAAATGTTGCTCTATAATAGCATGCTCTTCACCCAAATGCTGCTCTGTGATACCATGTCCCTGACCAAATACTACTCTGCCATAGCATGTTCCTTACCTAACTGCTGCTCTATGATAGCCAGCTCCTCCCTCAAATGTTGCTCTATGATAACATGCTCCTCACCCAAAATACTGGTCTATGATAGCATGCTTCTCACCCAAATGCTGCTCTGTTATGTGATACCATGTTCTTCACCCAAATACTGATCTATGATAGCATGCTCTGCACACATATAATGCTCTATAATACCATGTTCTTCACCCAAATGCTGCTCTATGATACTACAGTATATCCTTCACCCAAATGCTGCTTTATCGTAGGATGCTCCTCAGCCAAATGCTTCTCCGTGTTAGCATGTCCCCGACCAAGTACTACTATGTCATAGAATGTTCTTCAACCAAATGCTGCTCTATGATAACATGTTCCTCATTCAAACTTTGCTTTGTGATTGCAACATGTTCTTCACCCAAATAATGCTCTATGGGAACTTGCTGCTCACTTAGTTACATGGACTTAAAGGTTCTGTAAACCCCAACAATTGTTACCAACTACCAGGGTTTGATTCCATTTCTTTGAGTGTATCAAAACTTGCCAGTTTTCTCTTTGTAAACATTTATATATTTCTAGTATTTCTTCTAAAATGGCATAAAATGCTTTTCTGAACTACAGGAAATAGAAAGCTTTACTAATGCTTTTGGAAACTCTAAAAATATATTGTGTTGTTCAGTTCCCTTTTAATCTTGATGGCCATTCAGTTCTAGAGTGTCAGATCATTATTTATGCCGGCACAGAATCTGGCCAGCTATAATGGAAAGCAATTTTACAGCCACTCTTTTAGTGTTCCTTCCAACATTAGTTTAGTCAGCCTTGATGAGCAAAGTCTACAAGTTTATGCCAGGAAAGAAGAAATGAAAAATGAAATGAGATCCAAATAATATGTATGAAAAAAAAATAGAATTTGCAAGACAGAATAAGGAATATAATATTGAAGAGAACTGTAGGAAACACTACTTTGGAAAGTAAATTGCAAACTTTCATGCATGAATAGCCACAAAGTAGTTTATGGTAGCATAATCTTTAATAGGGAAAAACGTGACTGATGCATAAAGTGAGAAAATGAATAAAACAAGAAGAATCCCTTCCTGTGTTCAACTGTTTCCTCTCCCTTTCTCTCTCTTTCTTAAGGTGATGGTGATTCAATGAGCCATTTTTGCTTTGCAATTTTATGCGGTCTATCATGTGTACCGAACAATGACAAGATTCACGGGGGAATGTGTATTAAGATTAGACAATTTCTACATTGTAGTATGAAAGAAATGTCAGCAGTAAAGTAAAGCAAAGTGTTGTGCGACTCACTAAAAACAAAAAAAAATTAAAATTTTGTCTCTGATCTGGAACATTTAAATAAGCTAATAATAATTTACTGTGTGTCCTTGCAATAATAAGCTTAAAACTCAAATTTCTAAGTACATAAAAGCCTTTGACAAATTATCCAAGGTCAACCAATTTCTTATGATTACTGTATGTTTCTATCACACTGCACATCAATCAAACCTCCTTCATGATAGACTATAAACACAGTTGTAAATTTTGGGTGAAATGATAAAAAAAAATTTCTGCTGTAAATCTTTTCTCATCTTTTTGGATCTGGCTGAAGGGGTCAAAGAAATAATTAGGATGTCTGGAATGTGGGAAAGGATTACATATTGCATCCCGCCTTGACAACTGGGGAAAAGCACATAAATGTCATGCATGAATTTAGGATTTAATTTATTTAACAATCAAGTTGGAAAAACAGGAGAATTTCCACTATTTTTGCAACTTGAACCAAAAGGTTTCATTTTGATATAACTCCAGCTTTCTTGGTACTGACATGCTTTTTTCAAAACACCTCAGTTAATAGTGCTGCTCCAGCAGAATTCTGCACTGAAATCTGTTTTTCAAAAGAGCAAATAGATTTTTTAATAATTCATTTTTAAATCTGACTTGGGGTTAGCCATATTGTCAGTTTCCCAGGTGCCCCCAGTTATGTGACTTGTCACTTTTTACTGATGCATTGGAAAATGGGATGCTATCAAAAGGTTTGAGATTTTTTTGACTGATACACTTTGAAAATTAGATTTTGATTAAAAAAAAAAATGAATGTGTTTTAATGAACTTTTCCTCTTGTATCATGTTGTTACATATTTACTGATCACTGCTGAACTTATTTATTATTTAGGGGGGACTCCATGAAAGTTATTTGGATCATAGATGGGCCAAGAGTAAGTCTGGGGCCAAGAGTAAGTCTGATTACCAGTTTCATGAGCCAAGCATTGACTTGGATACATTTGTTCCCTATATTTAATTACTATTGTATAATGAAGGAAAAAAGTAGGAAGAAAGGTCACTGTATCAACACAACACACTTTCACCCTCGCTTTGTGTATTTCTTTCACCTTACAATATACCTTTAATCTTGGTCAAGCTCCTCTCATTCTAGTCCCAATTTTACAACAGCTTATCCAGATTAACAATACAAAGGAGAAGTACAGGTATGGGATCAGGTATCTGGAAACCCATTATCCCGAAAGGCCATAGGCTCCATTTTATGCAAATAACCCAAATCTTTAAAAATTATTGCCTTTTTCTCTGTAAAGATAAAACAGTAGCTTGTACTTGATCCCAAATAAGATATAATTATTACTTATTGGAAGCAAACTTGGCCTATTGGGTTTATTTAATGTTTAAATGACTTTCTATCAGAAGTAAGGTATGGAGATCCAAATTACAGAAAGATCCATTATCTGGGAAAAAACTCAGGTCCCATATCTGTAGTATATATTAAAATGTGAGGCCATGGAAAAATTCCCTAAATCATAAAGCTTTCGTTGAATAATTCACAAAAGGGGATTTTTTAAGCTACAATTTTTTTTAGAATCCCTCTTGTCCAATGGGATATAAACCAAAAATAACATTTTACATAATAAAAAGAAATTGTAAGCATCTTCCCAATACATTATATGACATTTAAATGATTGACATTTCTATGTACTTTCATGTCCCTTGCAATTCTGTGCACTGCTAGTCCTAGCAGTGAAAGAAAATCACCAAACATGAAAAGCATTGAGACAAGTGGAGTCTTGGGTGGAGGAGAGCTGGCTATTTCAAAATTATTTCAATGTAGTCAGGACCAACAGTGCCGGGAATGGCAAATGTTATGTCAATGTTATGATAACTGGAAAATTGTAATGCATTTTGGAAAGTTGCTTAGAATTACATTTTCTTGGCTAAATTTTATTTTTGGATTTACATTTCCTTTAACTTTTTTTAGATATCCTCCAAGCTCAGGGAACACAGTGAGACACAGTGAGAGTAGCAGATCACAGTAGAAGAATAGGGCAAAATAAATGTAGTTGCTAAATACGATCTCTGTTCCTTTCTTTTCATGAATGTGCAGGAGCAACAATGACCGCAGAGTTGTTTCATCTTCCTTGAGATAGCTCTTCTTCCCTACAATGAAATCATGTATAGATACGGTTTCTGCATGGGGTCGCCTTTATCTTTGCCCTCCTCTTCATTCCTCACATCTCATTTCCTCTAGGAACACAACCTAGAAACCTTGACTTGACAAACATCAATATCTCTCAAATGCTCCCATGTCTGACACAATGTTGAGTTCCTCCGCTAGACGTTTTCAGTCACACATTGTTCACTAAACATCTCTCTGATATTCCCTACTATGATCATCTCAAGCCTTCAGCCTTTGACTGAATATCTGACCTGGATGTGGAAATCCCATATTAGAGAATGGCATTTGTAAGATGGTTGTGTTATGTCTCAGCATGAAGTGCTGGCTTATATTATAGACTCTACAAGAAGGTGTCTGTTGCAGTCATTATTATTTGAGGAAGGTGCACTGGGAGAGGTTCTCTGGTATTTTTCTTTAGGTTAATGCCAATTATTATTATGGAAACTTTCATTTTGGAAATGGTACATTTTGATGAAAAACATAAACATTTCTTTCAGTTAACGTTACTTGTCTGCAGTGTGAGAAAGTTAATCCGCATGATGTAGAAGGCTCTAGTGCAATGATCCCCAACCAGTGGATCTCAAGCAACACGTTGCTCATCAACACCTGGAAGTTACTCCCAAAGCAGGTGCTTATTTTTGAATTCTTGGTTGGGAAGCAAGTTTTGGTTGAATAAAAAGGAGTTGTACTGTCAAACATCTGTCAGTCCACACAGGGTCTACCAAATGGCCAACTCTAGCACTTTTTTGGCACCCCAGGAACTTTTTTCATGCTTGTGTTGTCCCCATCTCTTTGTATATCTGCATACTGTACCATTTCGCCTTGAGAAAGCAATTTTGGCGAAACGCACTTTGGCGAGAATTCTTCATTTATGGTTGTTTACCTTTTTTAAGAAGCTGATATCATTTGGGTTGGGTTTGTAATCGGGTGGGTTTTATCTAAGACTGGTCTGTTTGCAGTCAAAAATCGGGAACTGATGCTTTGTGGTTTTACAGGTTATGGTAGTTCTCTTGTTAATGTAGGGCAAGCTAAAATCTGAGACCACAGTCCAAGTATCCTTGCCTACTCCATCTTTGTGGCATCTGAGCCTTAAACATATATCAGGCAGTTAACTTTTGGGACAACTCCACCTACTTGTTTTACTTCTTATAAGTGTACAGACTGGTTAATTGATTCATCTCCTAATTTAATATCAATTACTATATCTTATTTAATAATGAATTAATTTATTTAATTTATTCTTAAATCTATCTCTAATTAATCTGTTTGCACTGCATATCACCCAAGGGCTCTTTGAAGTCTACTATCTTGATCAATTTTCATGGGTTTATGAATTAAATTAATTGATCACTCAGCACTTTAGAAGTTTGCTCTCCCTTTCATAATTTATGAATTAAGAACATTAATTAATTGTCATCAGCCTGTTACAAACAGTAGTTTTTAATCTATATTGCTGCAATCTAATGAATTATTACTTGCTACTTAAATGCACTGCACTTTAATGATTAATTATTCACTATTAATGAATGATTGTAATTCTGTTTAAAGAATTTTATTAGGCTATAAGCGGGGTAATCTTTTCTAATTAAGTGTCTATTGAGTCAAGTCTGACTGGTGTCAGTTCTCTGCTTTAGCCACTAGGAAAATATTTTCTTCTTACATATTATGTAGGGGCATTCATATATAATCATATCTGAATACTGCTCATGGGTAAAAAAAAGTTTGGGGACCCCATGCTCTTGTGGCAAGTGCTAATTAGTAGGAGGGGGTTACCCTGGTTGAATCCTTGACCCAGGCTTCTTTGGCTGATAAGCATACATAGTAACATAGTAAGTTAGCTTGACAAAATACTCACATCCATCAAGTTCAACCTTAAGTTTATATCTAAATTGTCTAACTGTTATTTCCAGAGGAAGGCGAAAAACACCATGTAAGGAGCTAAGGTTATGTGTAAGGTTAGAGCCAGTACTTTCTTCACCTGTATAGTTAGGGCAGCTAGTGA
>CM044432.1:191003376-191022866 GCA_024363595.1 Xenopus borealis
AATTTTTTTGTTCACAGATGATACCATTTTGTAACTTTTATCAAATTTGAATGTGGAAAGCAGTGTTCAGTTCATTATTCTGCCAAAACTTTTGTGGAGCCTTCAGTATTTAGCTCAATTCTAAATATTGAGATTATATCCTAGTTTTGGTGGCAGAAGTGTTTAACTGCTGGTAAAGGTCCCTTTTTATTCTTGTATCAAATCCCTCGTACTCACAAGACTATTTCTATTTCCCTTTTTTTTGGAAGCAAGTAAGTAAGTAGATACACACTCAGGATCAGAGCCAGTGTCCAATTAACCTAAACCTTCTATCTAAATGGCTCATTAGCATTTACTGCATTGATGCTTGGAAGGCCTGTGATTGATTTAACAACGAGAGTGAATAATGTAAGAAGCTTTGATGCGTTGAACTAATAAATTATATAAATAGACCAAGCTGTATGGGATATTGGTGTATGTGTTGCCAGAATTCTTGAGAACTTGAAATCTCACCCTAACCAGGTTAGGTTCTCTGCTTAAGTATTCAATAACTTATGTTTTATTGATGAGATTTTCTCTTTATTCTGTCTGATTCCCAGGCTGATATCCCTTGTCTGACTAAGACCAATCTGGGCTGCTGCCTGTTTTTACTTCATCATGTCAGTTAACAGGGAATATCAGTCTTATTTCCAGGCATACTTCTACCTCAGTCTTTTGCTGCCATGAGTTCTTAAGTGTTTTATGCTGACTCTGCTACAGGGCTCAATGATCCCAGCACCTTATTGTACATTTCTATTCAATTTCAACACTGGGGAGTCCTTTAATATCCCTGGGCATCACATCCAGACATCACAGCTCAGCCATACTTCCATACACAAGTTAAGCCTGATTATACAATTTAACTATATTTAAATTGATTGCCTTCTATTTTTATCTCTCCTTCCTTCTTCTTCATATATCTTTTGCACTCCAACACCCATCAAACCATCCTGGAATTCTAATCTCCTCCAATCACCCTCTCTCAGTCTAAGCTCACTGCCTTAAATTGTTAACTCGCTTAACCCCTCTCAGCCCATCAAACAATACAATGTTCACATTTTCAAATCTAGGTTACTTGCAGTTGGCAACATCTCCCAAACCCTGTTCCCACTCTCTCATTGTTCCTACACTTTCTCACACTCAGGTGCATAACAATGTAATTTCCAAACACTAAAACCTTACACACTCCTAATCCTCCAAACCTTATTCTCATAAAGCCATCACCCTTTCTGCCTTTCTCATGTGCCCTCTGGAATGCACGATCAATCTGCAAAATACTTACAGAAGTTCATGACCTCTTTATATCCAAATCTCTTCACCTACTGGCTATCAATGAAACATGGTTCTCTCCCACCGACACTGCTTCACTTGCTGTCCTCTCCTATGGAGGCTTCTCGTATACTCATACCCTTAGTGTAACAAAAACTCACCCTAGTGGTCTAGGGGGTCGGCGGGGACGCCCGTTGCACCCCCAGCGGGGACGCCCGTTACACCCCCAGCGGGGACGCCCGTTTCGGGGGCCATCTTCTTAGCCGGCAAGTTGTTACTAGGGCACTTCTGCTTTTATAGGTGCATTGACCTGGCGTGATTACGTCAGCACGCAATGGTGCAAAATTCAAACCCTATTTAAAGGGAGTTCAGTGGGCAGATCTTTGTCCATTGTTTGTTTCCATTTGTGAGTTCCTGGGTGTGTTTATTCTGTATTCTGATTCCTATTTTGACCCCTGCCTGCCTGACTACTCTGACTGTGATCCTGACCCTTGAATGATTATCTGACTATTCTACAATGTATGCCTCTATAAAAAGATATTGCATAAAACAACTCATTTGTAAAACCCTGCTTCATGTAAATAAACCATTTTCATAATAATATACTTTTTTAGTAGCATGTGCCATTGGCTCATCCTAAATAGAAAATAAGGACAACCTCCTGGGATCCTAGGATCCAATGGTGCACACAAACATACCAAACAAACTATAAAGTTAGGTCACATGAGCCAATTAACAGACAGAGTTGTGTCTTTTGCTTCCACACTTCTTCCTGTTACAGTTAGAGTTGAAATATTTCTGGTCAGGTGATCTCTGAGGCAGCACACAGACCATCATCAAATGGGGGTCAAGGCAAGAGATGTAAAAGGGCAATATTTACTTAAATATATATACCAGGTAGGTAAGATTCTTTAATATGTCACTTGATTTGATATAAACTATCTGTTGGTCAAGCATTTATTTTGGGGGTATAGTTTTCCTTTAATGATCTTGCCCCTCTGCTCATCCAAAACCCTCACTTGGCTCGTCTCTTTATCAAGCTGGCCATAGATGCAAAGATCTGTTCATTTTACGACATCGCCAAATGAGCTGATCTTTTTCCGATATGCCACTAACACGGCAGGGCTATATTGGGGCAATCCAAACATTCGGCCATATGGTTGAATGATCGGATTACGATGACACCAAGGGGCTCCAATGGGTCGGTTGGAAGAAAATCAAACCTTCCCGATCGATATCTTGGCCAGATATAGATCGGGAAGACCCTTCGGAAGCTAAGCTGTCAAATTGGTCTAAACGACCAATATTGGCAGCTTTATCTGCCCGTGTATGGCCAGCATAAAACCTGGCGTCATCCAATTAGCTGAGGCCTCATCCTGATCGCAGATCGGATGCTATGCAACAGATGCCAAGCCCTGCAGTATAACCTCCTGTTGCCACCCAAGAGGGTCCATCTGCAGCGATAGGTAATAGCAGTAAATTCCATTAACCCAAAATATCCTTCCCTAGTGGGCATACGACAAAATTCTGTAAATTATATCTAAGTTTGTTTCCCCACTCTTGCTACTGGGGAGGAAAAAGTGAGGTTTGTTATGACTTTATTACAAGGTGACCCGCAAATATGGGTGCTAAAGTTACCCCCTTCTGACCCTGTCCGTTTCTCCCTTGAAACATTCTTTAATTTGATGGCTATGCTTTACGATGACCCGGATCGTGCTTCTTTCACTGATGCAACGATTCGTAAGTTACACCAGGGGAAAAGGGCAGTAGAGGAGTATTGCACGGAGTTCTGCCGGTGGTCTGTATAGACTGGTTGGAATGACATGGCCCTTCGTAGCCAATTTCGGTTAGGGCTTTCTGAAGCTGTAATGAACAGCCTGGTTAATTAACCTCTATCTGCTACTCTGGATGATCTAATGTGTCTAGCCATCCAGGTTGATAGAAGACAAAGGAAAAGAAGGGCTATACTTCTCTTTTGGGTGTACTTGTGTTAAGCCTTCTAACCACTCTGTGCCTTTGCCTCAGGGGGAACCCATGCAATTGGGTATCACTCATCTAACACCTGAGGAAAAGGCCCGCAGGTGGTCTCAGAGTCTGTGTATTTACTGTGGGGAAAAGTGTAATTTTCTAAACCAGTGTCCTAAGAGGCCAGGATACTTCTAAGCCTAAATGAAGAAGGGGAGCTCCATTTGGGTCAAGAAGTTTCCTCTCCCCAATTTTCTTCTAGGATCATGGTACCTGTTAGTTATCCTGGCCGATAGGTTCTGTCAAAATCTCTGCTTTTGTGGATTCTGGGGCGGGGAATTTTTTGGATGCTGCCTTCACAGTAAGGTATAGTATTCCCATAGTACCCCTTATTCCTCCTGTGAGAATTCTGGCCAAAAGGACCTTGGGGTCAGGTTTGGTAACTATGAAATCTATGGCATTAACTAAGTGTACCAGCAACATGTATCTTCCTATGGCAGCTTCCCTCTACAACAATTCTCTTTCAACAGTTCTCGACCCCCTTGCTTCTTCTACCACTCGTCACAGGCAACCAGCTAAACCCCAACCCTGGCAATTAGAAGATGTGTAGTAGATAAGATGAATGACAGTGGAGAAGGTCACAAAATGATACTGATTTCATCCACTTCAAGTTCATACTCTCCCACTACAATCAAGTTCTAGTAATAGCTAAAGAACAGTACTATAAACCACAAGTGTTTGCTATATTTACTGTAACTCACTACTATGCCCCCCTCCGCAACCTTCACCCATTAATATAACTGCCCAAGATCTTGCTTGTTTCTTTAAAGAAAAAATTGATCTCATTAGAGTGCGCATACCATTTTACAACAATCTCAGATTATCTTGCAGTCCACTCACATCCACTTTGCACTAAATTATATTAGCAAAATTCTAGCCTGGTCAAAGCCAAGAGCCTGCTCCCTTGGCCCTATACCTCTCACTTTTACTATCCAATCTCTGATGCACTCTCTCCTGCACTTACCTAAATACTGTATTTAGCCTTTCACTTTTTCATCATTATACAAACAATGATCCTTCTAGATCTTCAGCCTCTGACACAATTGAGCGCCTACTCCTCCTAGACATTCTATACTCAGCTTGCATTTGTGACACTTCTATTTCAAGGTTTAGATGTTATCTTTCTGATCATTCCTTTAAAGTTGCCTTAAATCAACTTCTCCCTCTCTCTGTTGGTGTTCCTCAAGGCTTTGTCTTAAGCCCTCTGTTGTTCTCACTCTACACTAGGAAAACATTTCATTTGTACTTCAGTATATAGACTGCCCTTCTGCTGTCTCCTCCTGGATGTCTCAGAGCCACCTGAATCTACACAGAACTCATTATATTGCCTCCAAACTCTTCCCCTCTCCGTCAGATCTCACTCACAGTTAATAACATCACCTTACATTCTTCGACCACACAGGCATGCTACCATGCTACCAATTATCCAGTCTTTTATTATCTCTCACCTTGATTACTGCATACTACTCCTCACAGGTATTCCAACAAGTCCCCTTTCACAACTTCAAGCTGTCCTAAATGCTTCTGCTAGACTCATTTATCTATCTCACCACTCAACATCAGCTGCTCCTCTATGCATATCCCCTAGCTGGCTCCCAATCTCCAGAACCAAATTCAGACTACTCACACTTACATTGAAGGCCCTTAACAAAAATCTAAAATTACTTTCATATAAATTTCAATCTGCTTCTGACCTTCACCCCTCTTCTCCTCTCATCATTTCAGTCCATTCTCATCTATAAGACTTCTCTTGGGCTTCTACTTTTCTCTGGAACTTTCTGCCTCAAGCTGTCAGACTTTCACCTTCTTTCCAAACTTTCAAATGCTCCTTAAAGACCCACCTGTGTAGGAAAGCTTAATCAATAAACTGTTTCTGAAATCCTTATGTCTCAATTGTACCCTAACTTTTAGTTTGTAAACATTTGTGAGTAGGCCCCTATAATGCTATTGTAAAATCTTGTTTGTTATTCACCATTTTTCCCTGTTTGTTATAAATAAATGTAAAGCACTGCTTAATTTGTATGAATTACGCAGTATGAAAATAGTCCAAGGGGTACCAAGTAAGGGCTGTGGTTGGTTATTTGGTGACCTCTATTTTATCTGAAAACCTACAGGAGGCTCTTTTTGGCAGTATAGTGGTATTATGCAACCATAACTTGCCACCAAGCCAAGAATTAAAAAATAAACAACTACTTTGAGGCAAGTGGGAGCAATATCCAAGTGGTTGATCATGTTGCTTGCGAGCCACTGGTTGGGGATCACAGCCCTATGAGGTTCAGCATTTGGACATAATAGCACATGGTTCATTAGATTTGAAAACATAAACATTATTTTGCTATACTTCAACTAATAACCAGAAAGCAACCAAACATCCACTGAAATCTCAAATTATGTTCAAAAATGAAATATTTTAATAATCAATTTTAAAGATGTTATGAGTAATGTTTAATTTCCATAAACAACTCTTTTCCGCCACAATTCTTTCAGATTTATATATATATATCGGTTTGAGGTGCTTTTTGTTAAGCCTTGCTGCATAAAAGCTTCCAAGTATATTCCACAAAAATAGTAACAAAGTCACACTTACTTCAAAGGCTTCTGCAAAGTGTTAAGAATTTTCTTGTTTATTCATAGTGAGATCTCAGCAAATGTTTCGGGGTACAACCCCTTGGGGTAGCACTTGATGAAGGGGTTGTACCCTGAAACGTTTGCTGAGATCTCACTATGAATAAACAAGAAAATTCTTAACACTTTGCAGAAGGGTTATGAGTAATGTTTGACTTTTAAAAATTGCCTTCTTGTTATTGCATTGTTGTCCAAACCTTCTCCTGCTTTCTGGTCCACCAGTGTTGGATAGAGATAGAGATAAGATCTCAGTGTGGACCTCTAGTCCAGAAATATTGAAAAAGAAAACTCCACCCAATAACTGTTTACGTGTAATGAAAAACAACGTAATTCTAAGAAACTTTTTTATATGCATTAAATCAAATACATAAATATTTCAAAAGGTTTTGAAGTTACTTTGTTGATGTAATTCAAGCATGACTTGTCTTCAGGCCTAAAAAAAGTCTAACCAAACTAGAATCCACAATCAGACCATATTTATGACTAAAAAAGCACAATTTAATACACTCGGGGACAAATTCGACAATATCGAGCAAAAATCAGAATCATGCTATTTTTTTCAGTCTTTTTCCCAAATAGCTCGATTTTTTTGTGATTTTTCCTGAAAAGTCAAATTTGGATTTTTGCCAGAAAAAAAGATTTTAAAGCTAAATCCAGTGCAGATTACAGAAATTTTAAATAGGATAGGAACCTCTCCCAATGACATACTGTATACAATCTCAGCAAGTCTGAGGTGGGGCTTTTTCCATCCTCGGGGTATAATGAATGTCAAAACATTTGAGTTTTTTTTCACTAAAAATTCAGATTTTAATAAATTCTTCATATTGGGTTCCCACTGCTCTGTATCTCCCAGTGCCAGGCTCAGAACTATAATGTTATACCATGAAAGTGAAATGAAATATTTGCTGTATTTTATGATAATGAGATCTGTGGCATTACAAGTTAGCTACTGTTTCTGAGGATCGATTATATCAAATAATGAACGCAACTCATTTGCAATTATCACTCTGAAAATAGTCTCCGTCTGCTTGTTTATTAAGAACTCCAACTGCACAATTCATAAGAGAAGGTCAATTATCTACCTCCACATGTGAGAACAAATCAGTAGGAGACTGGAATAATAAAACATTGTTATGGTAACTGTAAATAAAATTGCCTGATGTAAAGGCAACACACCGCATTTATGAGCATATTTTCCATTTATTTGGTCTCTTAGGCCGTTAAACCCTATTTTTTTCAGATTTGTTAGTACAGGGGAATACCTATGCTGGGGCGTGTAATCTCTCTCTATAGGCTATAAGCATTAAGACTGGTTGCATAGACCAATGAATCCCACTTTAACAAGAAGTATCATCATAAGTCTTCTACTGCTGGTTTGGAACTCTTGACCAACGGAATTGATATTGGACACTTGGAATTGACAACAGCTGCATCTCTATCCTCTCCCATCCTCATGTCTTTGCTGTTATTATTAACCATCACATAGTGACATAATGAAAAAGTCCCACAATGTTCCCCTACCATGTTATTGTAAAGCAATATCCCCAATGTTTCCAGCATGACTGCATCTGCGCTGGTGGACTTGTGTCCACCACAATTGTGCAAAATGCATCAAAACAAATGTTATTGCACTTGGGTTGTTTCTAGCATTTTCCCACTGGGCATGGTGTTTGCATCTGATTCCCTGGGACAGATGCACCTATTGATGCAACCTGCTTGGAATAATACCTGGGGGGTACCTGCTGCCTCCCCACTTGTGCGCTGGTTGATTCTAACATGAACACCACCTGAGTGCATCCTTTTATATTGAGGCGCCATGTGACGTCATCATGTTTGGGGCACAGTTCAACTATTTAAAGTAGCCTAGTCCCTTATTGGCATTGTCCAAAGTAGGTCTATTCTAGATAGTTCCTGTGTGTTCTCTTGTCTAATTAACTGTTTCTTGACCCTTGCCTGTCCTTGACCATTCCTGTTGCTGGTTGCACTGACCATTTTTTAAATAAGCTTCTGGATCCTGATTCTGTATAGCGTTGACTACCTACCTACCTGCTCATCCACTACAATATGCTAGTACCTAATTTTTCCTGTAATATGCTGCTGTTCCCATTGCCTGCCCAGAACTCTTGCCTTGGTTCTCTCACTTTTAGTGCAGGGACACTCAAAGCTACTGTGGGAGATTAGTTGCCCAGCGACTAAATGCCTTCCCATTGGCTAGAATGTAAACCTTTAGGGCAGGGACACACAAGCAGATTCAGAGAGATTAGTTGCCCAGCGATAAATCTCCTCTTCTTCAGGGCGACTAATAACCCCAAACTGCCTTCCCCTGCCTTCCTAACGGCTAAAATGTAAATCGCCAGCGGGGCAATACGCTTTCTGAAGTCACCCGAAGTTTGGAAAACAAAGCACTCTCGAGGTGGGTTTTAAGTTTGAATCTCCCTTACCCAACCTCCATTTCTCTCTCTCTTGAATTCCTAATTTATCCACCTCCATGTAACATTGCTGATTAGTTGGATTTCCAGAAGAAAATAAAACATCTCTCATCGGAGAATAGCACTGAAAAGTAAATAAAGAAAATAACAAAATTCCAAAAAAAGAAAACTTGCAACCCCATCAGACAAACCAGATATTTCAAAGTGACATTTATCACCAGAAAGACACGTTAAGGATTCGGGTGGCGAAGTAGAACATGAATCATATTGATTTAGTGAATAACATTTTCAATTTGATTGGAAATGAGAGGATTGTGTGGCTGGTGCAGGAGCAGGAGTGGAATAAACTACGAGGGTGATATGTTTCAGCCTTAGAACAGATCATCTTTAAAGGGATCTTTCATAAATCCAAAAAAAAAGAAGCTCCGCAAGCGGCTTCTAGCTAACGAAAAGCTGCAAAGTAAAGGAAAAGCACACAGATTATTTGAGGATAAAGCTGAGCATTCGGCTGCCGTGAGACATTATATTTTACAAACTGTCATCTTGCTGTGTGAACTTTTGTACAGAGAGAAAGATATTGCTAGACCCTGTCTATAGGGTGGCTTTCCGTTATTATTTATCCATACTCACATGTCGGGGAGGGGGAGAGCAAACTGCTCACTATTCATTTTCAGTTGGAAAACTCACCTCAGGTGCAGCACCAAGTAAGTCACCAGGGGCGGCAAAAGCCTCATCCCTCCTTGCACCCCACCAAATAAATAGACTCCACAATTGGGAAGAGAAACCCTCAGCTATTTATTAGCCTTTATATTACCATCAATAAACGTATATAATTAGCAGTAATAACAGACGTATACCATATATCTTCTAAGATGACCAATCTTGAGACCAGGCATGAAGCCTCAGTCCCCATCTAAGGTTAGTTATCTATCCCCAGGATCAAAGGATTACTCAGTTACTTACTCATCTTACCAACTTCTCATTTATATGAGTTAAGCCACCACCACCCCCACCAAATAACATCTCCAAAATATATATGAAAGACACAGCTGTGCTTCTGGTCCTCCTACTTAAATAACTGGTAAGCCAACTTCTAGGTCCACCCCTTGTGAGGGAAACTCCTAAGCCAACCAAATCCAATGGGGAACAGGACCTGCACTCCTAGGACTGCCATGACTTGCTTCCCTACACTGTTCTCTGGATTATTAGGCCCCATGAAATGAACTTTAACAACTAATATTTCATAAGAAATTCAGGCCACAGCAATAAATGGGAGCCATGTTTTAGCATTTCACTCAAAATGAGATCTTGTTTATGTTGCTGTATAGTCCATATGAATTTCACATCAATGTGTGAGTGCAGTTGCTCTATCACATCCATTGCAATGGGGTCCAGAGCTCCCTGCTGGAATTCTGGGGAAAAAAGCTGCATTGTGGGAGGAAGGGGAAACATGGTGATTGCATTTCAAATTACAGTTTACTCACTGCACTTGTGGGTGTAAATCACCCCCTAATATGTTCCAAAAGTTTAGAGGGAAGGGAAACGGAGCATTCAATTATTGGTTTGGCCTGTATAAGAATCAATCCCAAGAGCCAGATCAATATGTAAGAGCACCATGGTATTTAAATAAAAATGGGAGCAAGACGACTGGACTGGACCAGTTATGAATGAAATGTTCTAAAGTTTTTGGACCATTGATGGATGCATTTTGCAGTGTACACAATTTCCCCAGGATTTGTATGCAAATGGCACTGGCATGAAGAATCCCATTGGCTTACAATTCACATGGTGCAAGTCCGTTGGGCCTATTGATGCAACTCACTTGTAGAACTCTGGAACTATATCAAGTTCTTGACTTGTATTTCTACATATTATGGTCTTCCCCTCCAATCATTTCACATCAATCTCCCTTTTAACATGTTACATCTACTGCCAACTCCTGCCCATAGATTGGGACCTATTCTGGGGCCCAGAGTGTATGTATGGGACCATTACATTATTGAACTGTTTGTGAAAAGAACTATAAGGATGCATATCCTTTACCTATATCATTATCTACTGAAATTGGGGGGCCCTACCTTCCTGAACTTCTTTAGACTGACCTTAGTATTTTATTCTTTTTCCAGAGGCTGTATATTACAAATGAAGATAAATGTCTAGTACAGGTATGGGGCCTATTATCCTGGGGTTTGCCGGATAATGGATCTTTCCATAATTTGGATCTTCATACCTTAAATCTACTAGAAAATCATGTAAACATGAAATAAAGCCAATAGTCTGGTTTTGCTTCCAATAAGGATTAATTATATCTTAGTTGGGATCAAGTACAAGCTACTGTTTTATTGTTACAGAGAGGAAATCATCTTTAAATTTGGATTAATTCCTTATAATGGAGTCTATGGGAGATGGCCATTCCGTAGTTCGGAGCTTTCTGGAAAACGGTTTTCCGGATAAGGGATCCAATACCTTTATTTAGAAAAACTCCCAGAGAGTAAAACCTAATGATCATTTTGTTCTTCATACTGTTTCCTTCAATATAAATTCTAATTACCATTCAAAAAATAACTTTTTTTCTGATTAAAATCTAAGGATATTTACCAAGATTTTCATTTTATTTTTTATAGCCTTTAACACATTCCAGAAACTTTTGGCACATTAAACCTTTGAAAATTGGGTTATTTAATGAGATTCCGAGCCACGCAGCAAATAAATGGCCATGGCAGAAAATGATGACAAAAACAAGCCTGACAAATACTCGCCCTGACCTTTAATGTATGATTACACTTACACCATATCAGCTTCTTTTCACGCTTTGTAAAAAAGAAAATGTCCTAATTATTAGGGCACATTCCTCCAATTATGGTGAATGCTAATTTGAATTGGTTGTGTTTAATTACTAAATGTCCCAAAGCTTTATGTGTAAATAAGATACCAAGTCAACTCCACTCTTGGAAACACCAAACCGCATTGCCAATCCTTTAATATGGGTGCACAAATGCTCTTTATAGTGGATCCCAGGGGAAGGATTCCCAAACAGGTGAGGTCCATCTACTAAAAGAGGAGACCTAGAAGGGTCGGGGGGAGGGGTTAGCACCTGGGGGGTTGAATTCCCCTTTAAAGACAGAGCAGCACAGTTAGGTTGGTGAGAACTAATTTGCTCTACTTCATGTTTTCCTCCGAGTAGTGTCATGCCCTGATTTCAACTGTGCCATTGACATTTAAAAGAGCAGCCCATGAAGTTCCACTGAAAATGTGTTTAAGAAATGTGGTTTGGATGATTTCTTGGACAAGGTTTGTTACATTCAAGTAAGGAAGTAGGGGATGGAAGTGTAGGGGGCATAGATTGGGGACATTATATTTTCAGCTAAAAACACATAACAAAAATCATTGTCATTTGTAGATGATAAACATGGCTGTAGCAAGCAATGCCAGTCAGCAGCATCAAGGGCCAATAAGGTCTTGTATTAAACATAGAGTCACGGGAGGAGGGGGTCCCACTGTATAGAGCACTTGTAAGGCCACATCTAGAATATGCCGTACAGTTTTGTCTCCATCACTCAAACAGGACATTATTGTATTAGAGAGGGGACAGAGAAGGGCAACTAAGCTGGTAAAGGGAAAATCTTAGCTATGAGGAAAGACTGGCCAAATTGGGGATGTTCACTCTGGAGAAGAGGCGCTTAAGGGGTGATATGATAACTATGTATAAATATATAAGGGGGTCATATAATAATCTCTCTAATACTTTATTCACAAGTAGGTCTTTCCAGCTGACACAATGGGGCTGATTTACTAAGGGTCAAATTTCAATGAAGAAAATACTTTGAAATTCGACCATCGAATTAAAATCCTTCTACTTCGAATATCAAAGTCGAAGGATTTTTCACCGATTCGAAGAAAAACCTTCGAATCGCTCTATTCAAAGGATTTTAGCATACACTCAAAGGATTTTTCTTCGATAAAAATATACTTAGAAAAATGTTGTAGCAGGTCCCCATAGGCTAACACCTTTGGCGAAGTAAAAAAAATTTAAGGGTTTTTAAAGAGACAGATTTTACTATTCAACCATTTGAATCGAATGGTCAAAGTACCCTATTCAATGGTTGAAGTTTTAAAAATTTTTTGCATTCGAATATTCCTTTCGACCCTTAGTAAATCTGCCCCAAGGTCACCCATTACAATTAGAAGAAAAGAGATTCCAGCTAAATATTGGGAAGAGGTTTGTTACAGTGAAAGCTGTGAAGATGTGGAATTGTCTCCCTGAATCAGTGGTACAGGCTGATACATTAGATAGGTATAAGAAGGGGTTGGATGCTTTATTCACCAGTAGCTCCTCCCAGCAGACAGGAGGGAGCCAATGAGATTAGAGGAAAGGAGGGAAAGGGGTGTTACAGGGAGGGAAGTGAATCAGTGGTACAGGCTGATACATTAGATAGGTATAAGAAGGGGTTGGATGGTCTTTATTCAGTATAGGTGAAAAGAAAGCGTATGCTTTTTACATATTCCAGGAAATAAACTTCCCATATTTACTTACTATAGGACACTGTGGTCTTTTCCAAGTTTTATATTAACCACATTGTCCATAAGAATCTGAGGAATTTCTTGAACATCACAGCCGGCTGCTAATGCATCAGGAGCGACGCCAAATCAATAAAACAGATTTGATACAAATTCATCCAAATGTTACAGTGTTGGCTAGAAAATGAACTGCATTTTAAAGAACCAGAGATTTTGGAAAAGTCCTGTCTTGTGGTATAATTAAATTCTATGTTCCCACTCTCCCCACTCAAGACCATTTCAATGAAATATGGTGACTGGGAGGAAGACTCCAATCTATGGAATTCCCAATGAGAATATCAGAGCATCTTTATGGTTCTGCAGTTCATCCACTTGGATACTTCACTGGGCCAGAATGCAGCACTCAGATTTTTACAGAATCCCCAATTTTAGAAAGAAGCAATTGCTTGGAGGATGATGGGATGCCCTCGATGACCGAGGTCATGAGATACAAATATTGCAAATTGGACTTCAACATGGTTCCAAAACACAATGTCACAAACCGTGGTGACCAAAGTGCAAGCTACAAGCCTACCACTCTGATAAATTACCATTAAGAGCAAATACCTTCACAGCTATACAGATCAAGCAAATGTGGTCCCATCTGGGAGATCCACCTGGGTTCCACAACCAACCCCAAAGCTGTCCCGGTTCTTCACATGGTTAAGCATATAAAGACAAGGGAGCTGGATAACTGTGTTGGTGCTTTAATAACATATTTGTACCTAGCGGGTGAATTATGGTGGTTTGAAATAACGACTTTATCCAAGTTCTTCTCTGGCATTAAGTTTAACTTAAAACTAGCGGAGAAAAAAACATGGTAGAACCTTCAAACTTTACCAATCCCTAACTTTAAGCTTCTTAGAGACTTGTATGATGAGCAAATGAGTGAGTTCCCTCTTTGTTTATTTCTCTCTGTAACTTCAGGTTGATCCCACCACCCCTTTGTTTTCACAAGCAGTTATACCACATTGGCAGGTGCATTTATTCCCATGGGTTTGCATTGATATGAATTGTGTGAGTCACTGGGATCATTTCCAAGACCAAAACACGGACAGTGAGTCCATAGCACGTCCAAAGTCTTTACTGATATAAATAGAGGAAAATCATTTATATTAATAGGTCAGACTAGGACAGAAAGAAGGAGGTTACATAGCAACAAAGACAAAAAACACAGAGATCCCAAATATGAAAATCAAGGTTTTAGTTCATAAAACAGAGCCATTACATTATCATTTAATAGCCAAATACAAGGAAGCATTTGAAGGTCAGCAATGGAGCAGGAGGGACAGTGGGTAAAAGATATCGGACACTTATAGAGCCTACTTGAAATGTGGGTCTCAGTGGCATTTACACATATTTCTATATTTACAGTACTATTTGCTGGTGAAATCTATTCTTCCTCTCTGGGATACTCTAAGTGTAACTGTCAGGGGGGGGGCTATTGGCTCCCAGTGGGAGTTGTTAGGACCATGGAGGATGCTTCACCGGTTAAAGTCCAAAATCGCAGTACAAAAGGGTTCAGGCAAAATCGTAATCAAAGTCCAGGCAAGAGGTCAAAGGCAGGAAGAATAATATCAAGAGTCAAGGTCCAGGCAGGGTCAGAAGTCCAGGAAACAGTTAAACAGGAAATATATAAAGTAGGAAGTATTCATGCCGAGCGCATGACGGTATTCGACGTGGGTCATGGGCACCACCATGTTGGATGCGGCACCTAAGAGGAGCTCCTGACAGTAATGACCATGTTGTCAGGAACCTTGTCCATTGGCTGTAATTTGTGGATGCACAGGTGAACCCTGCAGGTTCCAGTGTTCCAAAAAAAATTGTAAGTGAGGTACCGGTAAGGTTGAAGAAAATGCATAATCAAAGTCGGGCAAAATTTGCAAGGCAGGCGGCAGAAATCGTAGTCGAGAATCAAGCAAAGAGTCAAAAACCAGGAATTCAATAATAGTATCAAAGCTTAGGCAGGAACAGTAAACTGGAACCAGCTTGGACAATTCAAAAATGGTGGACTGGGCTTTTAAAGGCGCAGAAGATTCAAAATTGGCCCCAAGATGATGTCATGACGCTCAGCGTCAAGACACCAGCATCAGAGAAGCCTGGAGCGCAAAGCAGGAAGCGCGGGCCTGGGCAGAAGATGCGCCAGGAGGAAGGAACGGGAAGATCTCCCGGAGCATCTCACACTCTGGGGTAAATTTATCAAAGAGTGAAGTTCCGCTGCTCTCCATTAATTTATATGGGATTTTGAAAGGCCTATTTATCAATGGGTGAAGTGAAAGTTCACCCATTGATAAATACGCCTTTAAAAATCCCATAGAAATGAATGGAGAACTGTGGAATTTCCCTCTAGTGGCGGAACTTCTCTCTTAACTTCACTCTTTGATAAATATACCCCTCTGTGTTTTATGGTAGTGTGTTTTGCGTATGGGCCAAGTGTTGGTGCCCAAGACAACATGGACCAGTGTTATACCTGCTTCCTGAACCCACAACCTAAACAGCAGCCCCCAGGCAAACCCCCCAACACTGCCACTCTGATGGAACAAACCCCAAATTCCCTCCTCCACTGATAATTTTGTTCCCAGTTGTCTGTTTCGATTATTTCCTTTGGTTCCTTGTCCTTCCATATGCTAATTCTCAAGTACCTTTACCCCACATATTATAAACAGTAAATCCCCCTATATAATTAAGTCACATCATGGCTGAAAAGACAGGGTTTGCTCTGTGGCCTTACAGGTCTGTGGTCATGGGTTTGATCCCAACCAGGGCACTACTGTGCAGGTTCCTTTCTGTGCTCTGATTTTTCCCATAATCCACAAACATACAGGCTCCTGAAGAAAATGGTTCCTAGTATATTGACTTGTGAACACATTCCTGTGCGAGGAAGATCTGAACATTGATTACACATTCTCTGTAGCACATCTGTACTATATCAATGAATGATCCCCTCGATATTTTATTGTTATTGCATTTTAATTGCCAATCAATGTCATTATAACTCAACACTGAAATGAAGTCTGTATGTAGGTTTCATTGAGAGGTGACTGTATTGCAACATTTTCATGTTTTGTTAAAAAAAAAAAAAAAAAAATACCAACATTTGCAGTTTTGAGATTTGTTTTCCCTTTTTGGAAGGTGCAGATAATGGCTTTGGTCGCCCTCTACATGTTAAGCTTTACCCCGAGCAAATGATTGTGGAAGCAGCCAATTAGCGTAATCTGAGATGATTTCAATTATGAACGTCTCAAGCTGGAGAATTGAGGAAAAGGCAAAGTAGTGCATGTTGTGGGCAGATGGATGGCAGGAAATTGTGCGATCGGTCTCAGCAAAAGGTCAAACTTAGCAGGAAGTAATAAAGAGAAGCTGAACTGAGAATGACCTTGCCTGGCGACCGCTGGGATACGAGATGCTTATGGCTTGGCTAATGTTCCTAGACAAGAAATTGCTGGGAGGCAACATTCTCACGGCGCGGAGCAATCTGTCTCATGTGGATTCCTGTGCCGAGGACGAGGAGGGTGCGACAATTATTGACATTAAATGAAATGGGAATTGGTCAGCGCAGAGCAACGTTTAACTCGCCTATTAACTTTAACAGATCCAGAGATTAACCTTGAGATAAACCGGAGACACCGTGAGGGTGCCGGGCGAATAACAGGAACATTCAAGTGATACACAACATCAGTTCTGGGTCAGAAAAGGGAAACTTCGATTTATGAAAATTATTTTTTAACTATCCCTTTTCTTTTCACATTATCGGGTGCAAAGTGCAAGGTGCAAGCTTTACACTAAAATTCTTGGGTGTTTTTTTTCCACAATGTAGTGTTTGCCCCCAGAAATCCAGCCTTGTTGCCATGTGCAGAGTTTTGATTGACACTATTACGTGCAATATATCTAAGTCAGGGCTCCCCAAGAGAGGCGTAACTATAGAGGAAGCAGACCCCACGGGGGGGTCAGGGGAATAGGGGGGGCTCAGACTTCCTCTAAAGTTACTTAGAGCCCCATCTCCGTAGCCACTCTCTTACATTCAACCTGCGGAGTTGGATGCAGATGGCCAGGAGACTCCAGCACAGGGCTGGGCATGAGTCGTGGAGTGGGTGGGCAGGAGTGTGGTTGGGGATTGCAGTATGGAAGGCCCTTGGAAAGGTTTCATTGCAGGGGGATCCAGCACACACTTATTATCCCACTCATCACCAAACTTTTTTACCCATAATCCACATTCAAATGTAAAAAAAAAATGTTGAGGAGCAACACAAGCATGCATAAAGTTCCTGGGGTGCCAAATACGGTCAGGGATTGGCTTTTGGTAGCACCTTTGTGGACTGGTAGCCTACAGGAGGCTGTCAGTACACCTGGTTTAATGCAACCAAAACCTGCCTGCAAGCCTGGAATTAAAAAATAAGCACCAGCTTTGAGGCCATTTAGAGCAACATCCAATGGGTTAGTGAGGAAGATGTTTGTTGTTAGCTACTGGTTGGGGATCATTGCCTGAATGAATAATGTTGCACATAAGCCTTTTCATTAGTGATGGACGAATTTATTCGCCAGACACAAATTCGTGGCGAATTCACTGGCTTAAAAAAAAAAGTAGCGCGCCAAAAATTACGCGACACGGGTCAAAAAACTTGCCGCGACTCGTTTGCCGAATTTTTTCACGAATATTTTCGGTGAACCAAAACGGGATAGATTTGCCCATCACTACTTTTCATGACTCTGGTGAAAATCGCGGCTTGAAGTCTGTAGCACACAACCTGCTATGGGAACTCTTGAATTACCACCACTTACAGGGTTGCAGTAGCTCAGAAGGGTAACTGACCATCAAAAGTGCAAGTGCATTAGTCTTAATTATAGACACAGTGGGTCCAAGAATTAACGGTATTCATTAAAGGTGCTCCTTGCAGTTTGGCATAGTTGCATCGCTGTGTCCATCCTACCACCTGTGATCAGTCATGAACAACTGCCCTACTGACTCTTGGGAACCCTGGAGCTACCACCACCGTGGATCTAGTGGTAGATCCAGAGTCTCCTGCTGTTTCAACAGATTAGCACCAAAGGAATCCCATGCTGAGAATTCTGATCTCGACTTGGTCTGATTCATAAAAACCTGGGGGTTATGGTGTGTTAGCTTAGCCTCAGCAAATAAATGCTACCATCTGTCTACCAAAGCTGCCATATTCCCTATCTGCACTATATGTATCATCAAGTGCAGGATGGATAATATTCAAGAAAACAGACACAACTGTATGCATGCAATTAAATCTACTCATTTTTCAGGTGAACGTTACTTCAAATTGTTTTTTTTGGTATAGTAACCCACAGCAACCGATTCAAAGAACCAATCGTATACAGGTCTCTGTTTAGTGAGTGGTTGCTATGGGTTACAAGACCCATACGAGGCTTTTCTGCTTGTTTTTGACAGGAAGTAAAGAGATAAAACCAGGAAATGCCATTTTAAATATTATGAATATAATAAAACAGCAGCATTTGAGTCAACATTGATTTACCAAGGTTCTGGCCAGGTAGTAAAGGCGGTCGGTCACAGCCAGACTTTTGCAATACCCAAAGCTATTTTTAAAATGATTATCAATAGTCATGCACACAGCCTTCGAGATTAATACGAATGTGTATATGCGCATCCGTCTTGTGTTTATTAGCATTTAAAGGGCCGGAATAGAGGATGAAAATGACTTGATGTGAACTGGCACTTTGCCCTGACGCCGCCAATGCTCCAAGTCATCAGTTCTCCACTCCCCTGGCGATTTAAATTCAGGAGCAATGAGCAATTTCTGCAGTGACAAATGATTGCGCGGCAGTCTTTAACAGCAGATAGATTTGTCTGAGTCTTACTTTAATGAAACTTTGTGTTCTCCAGTAATGGGTAGAAATACAGAGAAGGTTTCTAATTGCACACTAATATGTCACCTTGCAGCCCGAACTTCAAAGGAAACTGTCAGCTCTACAATATCCATGGCTGATCCCACTCAGCTGAATTGGCCCTTTGCTGCTTATTCTGCATGGAAAAGGAACGCAGTGATGATACAGCAAGGTGAACGAGGGTTCATCAGGGATACAAAACATTCCATTCACACCTTCGCTCTAATTCATTAGAAACCCCCAGGCAGTGAAATGCCCATGGCAAAACCAGCTGAAAGGTTCACGTGTGAAAAGCACTTTAGCTTCAAGTACCGGAGTGTTTTTGTTGCAGAACCGAAGGAAGGCAGGAAAAAAAAAACTCCCCACGAAATAGAAGGAAGAAATAGAAATCAGCAGTAGGGTTAGAAAAAAAAATGTTCTTCTATGGACTTGTAGGGTATTTCTTCTTGGCATTCGTATTGGGTCTAACTGGAACAGAACCTGTCCTTGATGATGTTTACTCTTGGCCTATTCATATAAAAGGTGTTATTTATCACAATCCAAATTTTTCTCATGTTTTAAATAAAGAATACCTGAACAAAGTAGAATCCACGATTTACCCTTATTTATCATTAAAAAAAACCCACAAGATTTGGATTGGGAAACACCGCAACTTTTTCAGACTGACGCACGAAACACAAGACTTTTTCCAATTGTCCC
>CM044432.1:191051893-191066773 GCA_024363595.1 Xenopus borealis
CATAAAGCAGGGCAGGACTGCTGCTTCCTATAATGGGGATCAGATAGGATCTGTGCAGCCGCTGAATAGTTTAGAATAATAGCTGTAAAGCAAGGATGGGCTGTTGATATCCAGCAATGGAAGAAGTTCTGTATCACAATGTTTTATGACTTTTCCCATAGATATATTAAACATAAAACAGGATTTTCCAGACACAACAGCAATGTAAATTCAGATATCAGTTTCCAGGCTGAGGGTAGGGGTGGGTGATGCTAAATGAAAGCAATATACTGGCTATTGAGGGCACAGTTGCAGATGCACAGGCTTGGCAGGAATGACTAATTGGCACAGTATATAAGGGCTCGGCTCCCAAGAAGCTGAAATTAATTTCTCGATGGAAAATCACCAGGAGCAAAATACCGTTTTAACCACAAAGAGTATTTTCTTGCTGAAAAGCAGGAAAGCTTTTTTTTTCTTTTTTAGTTCTAGGAACTTTCCCAAAACAAACAGATATACAAATGCAAGAGATTGAAAAACACAAACGGAGACGCTTTTCTAGATGAACGTTGGCTGGGCTGTTAGACGGGGCATCAGCAGACGACAACCACAGGGATCGGCTGAACTCTAATTCACCTGCGTTACCATCGAGACTTGGCAAGCCGGTCTTTGGCACGCCATGAAAGCCACTGAGAAGAGCTCTAATGCCAACCGACAGGAGGGATACTCCGGTTACCCATGAAGGGCCTCTAGGAGGGCAGATTTAATATCCAGCCATTCAGAAAGGGAACTACCCTATAGGCCAGTGGTCCTCAAACTTGGCCCTCCAGCTGTTAAGGAACTACAAGTCCCACAATGCAATGATGGAGTCTGACAGCCACAGTCAGGCAAATGCATTGTGGGACTTGTAGTTCCTTAACAGCTGGAGGGCCAAGTTTGAGGACCACTGCTATAGGCTGTAGCATTGATACTGTCTGCACGGGAACTACCATATTTAACTTGTTCAAAGAAGGTTGGGTTCAACCACTTGCTTTGGACTTTGTATCTATCAATCCAGGTAGCTCCATGGTTGCTTCTGCCGGCACTCAAACTGCGGTGTGATTACTAGACTCTCTTTCCATAACAACCAGGTTCCAAAAAGAGTAGTGGAGTAAACGAAAGCTCATCTAGATGCAGGAGACCTTGTTTGGCGAGGCCTCCCCTACCCAGTCTCTGAGTGTTCAAGCAGTGGCTCCTCACCAAAACAAGCACAAGCAGATATCCATTACCCACATGATACTACTGTAGCACAGCCACTTAATTCTAATCAACACTGAAACTGTATTAGCAAATGTTATGCTATTGATAGTGAGGTAACAATGAAACGTCAACATCAAAGCAGCAGACGCAAAAGAAGCAGCAGATAATGACCGTGTGTGATCAGTTTTCTGGTCTATTGTCCAAATCACCTCCGACTGCCCATGTGTTTGGCGGGTCTGGATGGGATCTTTTGGTCTCCTGCAGTATTGAAAGTAGGGATGCAACGAATGCAGGATTTGGTTCGGGATTCGGCCAGGATTCTGCCTTTTTCAGCAGGATTTGTCCGCACTGAGCCTGGCTGAACCGACTCCGAATTTGCATATGCAAATTAGGACCAGGGAGGGAAATCATGTGACTTCTTGGCACAAAACAAGGAAATAATAAATGTTTCCCCCTTCGCATCCATAATTTGCATATGCAAATTAGGGTTCGGATTCCGTATTTCGGCAAATCTCTCGGGAAGGATTCGGGGGTTCGGCCGAATCCGAAATAGTGGATTCGGTGCATCCCTAATTGAAAGTTCTACTTATATAAATAATTTGTAACTTGTAGGCAATTATTTTCCACCCCTGCCAAAGATCTACCAGAGGCAAATCTCCAAATCAGCACCAGGTTGTATAGGTTGAAAAAACATAATTGTTGTACCATGCGAGTATAACGAAGTAATGTAGGCTGGTTGCATTATCAATTTGGAACATGATATTTCACTGTAATTAAGAACCAATGGGTAGGGTGCATTGTAAGGTGGTCTATCAAGGAGGGAATATTTAGAGTATCTTCCAGGATTACGGGGGCCATTCAAAGACCAACAGAAACTTACTGGATCCTAGCATTGAGGCTTTGATAGATCATCCTAAAACCCCAACAGGTTTCTATTTTCTCTCAAATAATCAGTAAATAGTATCAACAAATGTTATGAACCCCATGGAAATCTTAAGCTATTGTGGAGCTCCGAGGACATTAAAACCACTTTGAGGGGCAACATACAACCCCTTGCCCTCCAGTAGTACATCCATGACTTAAACCAGGGATCTGCAACCTTGGCTCTCCAGCTGTTAAGGAACTACAAATCCCACAATGCATTTGCCTTTATGAATCATGACTCCTTCATTGCATTGTGGGACTTGTAGTTCCATAACAGCTGGAGAGCCAAGGTTGCAGATCCCTGACTTAAACCATAGGGCGTTAAATCTTCTTTATACTTCACATCTTAATCTTCTACATAAAATACTTCCAGTATGTCTTGTATGTACAACCGCCTAGTCTCAAACTCTATAAACCAATGTATTGTGACTAAAAAAAAAGAAACCTAAATATCAGAAACTCGAATAAGGATTGCCGACAGTCGTGTCTGGACATTTTCTTCAGAATACCGCGGCCCTCCAAAGTATCGCAGTTCAAAGGAATAATCACCCGAAAAAATAAACTTTCTACAAAAGAAACCTACAATTTGACATTTATACCTTCTGAGGAAAAAGCAAAGAACATTGTGTAACACGAAGAACCTGCCAGCAGTTTGTGACTTGGACGCTAAAGCGCATTCCTTGGGGTACAACACCACAATATCATTTTATTTAATAGACTGTTAGAAAGAAAACACACAATCACAAATCCGGATAGGTTTCTCCGGTCTCCAGATTAGAAAACGTCTATTGTTCTACATGCACAGAAATTCTTTGGCTCGCAAAAAAAGGTAATATCACTTACTTATAAAAGATAGCTCGGCTGCCGAATAAGTGTCGGAATTTTTTTTTTTTTTCAGTTCCTCTAACAGAAAACAAATCAATCCCATATGTACAGGGGTAACGTAGACATATACATATATCTGATGTATAACCATGAGCTCATAAAACGATCCTTTAAAGCTTACTGCTCAGCAGGGTAGACTGGAAGTCCCCTAAATACTGAAAGGGCTTCCAGTAACCACAAATGCTAAGTTTTAGGAAGCGTCTCGAATGATTTAAAAGAAAGGGATAACCGAATAGCATGTGTTTCTTAAAACACTTAGGGGGCAGCTTAACTAGAGAGTCGCAAGACCGGAGTAAAGGTTGATCAAGTCCAAGCCATTGACGGAGGAACATAAAAGAACACCAAAGAGGCATTAGTCAATTTAGCCACCGCTGCAAAATATAATTTACGTGTTACCCCATGACATCCACCAGCCAATCAATGACCTTGGACACGATGTACAGCAATAAAATAAAATGTAATGTGTATTTAAAAGAAATGTATTCATATATTACAACATTATCACTTCCACACAAGGGGCTCCAGAACTTTACCCTACTCCTAAGAGCTAGCCTAGCGTTGTTCTCATTCTGGGATGAGTTTTATTCAAGAACTAGACATTAAGCCTGTTAAATTAACGGGCACTAGAACATATGTAGTCAAAGATTTATAAAAACTGAATTGTTGTAGGATAATTTTCGCCTGCGCTACGCAAATTCACTAAAGTGCAAATTTACGCTCTGGTCGGCGAACGGTAACGTATTTACGTTTTTCAGACTATCACCCACAATGGTAAAACACGCCACAACGTAAGGGTGCGAAGTTGCACGTCTATCTACTTTGCTAGAGTAAATGATCACTCAATGGGAATTGAACACTAAAACCACTGGTCAGAGGCATCTACTTTATACACTACACCACCAGGCTTTCCTGTATACTGGTACTGATAGCATTAGCTAGTGATTGGCGACCTAGTGACCAAAACTGATATTACATGCTGGTAAATTCGCCCAGCGTAAATTCACCAGAGACGGTCCGTGCGGCACATGCGCAGTAGCGCAATTCCATGGACACAGGGACTGGACGCAGAGACACTTGAATTTATATATAGGATGCTCAACTGACCTCTATCAAGTTTATACAAAAGTGCTTTTTTTAAATGTAAAATAAATTATGGGACTATAAATCCATTCTCCTGAGAGGAGAGTGAAGAGTAAAGAGCTAGTTTTGTGGCTACGTGGTCACTTTTCTTTTTTAAATTCATCCTTCATTGGCAATTGCTATACTT
Organism: Xenopus borealis; assembly: GCA_024363595.1. Classification (NCBI taxonomy): domain Eukaryota; kingdom Metazoa; phylum Chordata; class Amphibia; order Anura; family Pipidae; genus Xenopus; species Xenopus borealis. The sequence goes on from CM044432.1 coordinate 191,056,185, forward strand.
ATTACCATTCATTTTTTATGTGACTCTCAAATACCTTACATAAAACTATGTGTTCTCAGATAACTTATATAAAACTAGACATTCAAAACCTTCAACAAATGGTTAAAGAAGTACAAAAGCCTGAGAAGTACTCTAGCCTCCTCTACAGGCTTCCCTCCCAGTTGCCAAACTTGTTCTCAGATACCTTAAATAAAACTAGAAATTCAATAACTTCAACAAATTGTCAAAGTACGAAAGCCTGAGAAGTACCCTACTCTCCTCCATAGGTCTCCCTCCCAAACCTTTTTACTCATAAAACAAATTAAAATTATAAAGAGTTGAAGAGCAACACAAACATGAAAAGTGTATCTGGGCAGGGCAAAATAAGTTCTGTGATTGGCTATTTGGTAGACCCTGGACGGGAAGACTAAAGGATGCTATGTCTTACAGTAAAGCCGTGCAATGGGGTTGGCAGGCACCAGTTGATTTGTGTAGTTGCAGTTAAGTTCACAGTATCTTCAACTGCATATGACCCTATAGTGAAAAAGGACATGAAGGAGCATCCACCAACATTCTACCCAACTATTAATAACCAGGAAATGTTATAACTGGTGCTTAGGGAATCTTCACATGTGGGGGTTGAAGGGGGCAGAACTTGGTTTCATCCAAAGTTTTTGCTCTATTTTAAGAAACATTCCTAATACTAACAAATGAGAAGAAAGTGGTTGTGTTCTAGTAGACTATGAAATTCTATTTCTGAAGGAAGAGTGTAGAAAAACAATGGATACAGTTGGAAGTATGTTCTAAGAGAAGGATTGTGCGTGTGGTCAGTAATAGGACTGGGAAGCAACAATGGGAAACCCATCATAGCAATTTCAAACCCCAGTAAGGAAAATTAGATATCTGTCATGGGATTGTCTAAGTAAATGCTGCCACGCTGTAGTCGTTTATTAACTAAGGTTTTAAAATAGAGCCAATATCTTGAGCTGCCTCCAAGGTTTGATGATAATCTCATTTTGGCTGATGTGTTGACAGTTTTATTTTACCAAAATTCCTAGGACCAGAACAAGGAATTTCCAATTAGTCTTCAGAAAGGACACCTTAAAGCTTAGCAGGCTAGACACAGAGGTCACTCAGAAGGTCTTGAAACTGCCGTGGTTCCTTAAAGCTGGGGACAGACAGGGAGATTCGGGGAGATTCTGTCGCCTGGCGTTTAATAGCAGGCGACAATCTCCCCAAATTTCCTTCTCCCTGTCTGCCGCTAGTATAAATGACAAAGCACCACGGACATTGTTTCCTTCAGGTTGATAAAACTCGGAAATTCCAAAATAAAATTCAACAGAATCAATTTGCTTATCTCTAACAAAAAATACCATCCTGGTTTTTTTTGTTTAGCTTTAATTGCACTTAACAGCCGTTGTTTATAAAGAAACTTATCTGACATCAGGAAACACACAACGAGCAAGTCAACGAGCACAAATGTTCTGTTCGACGCTGAATTAAAGCATGTTTTCATTATGTATTTCATGAAAAGTGAAACAAACTTTTTGATATCAACTAGGGAAAAAAGCCCCTTGATTGCACCTGGCATCTGTTTATGAGCCACTTTACCACAAGAAAGGTCTCGGCACAAAGCTATTCCTTTTTTTTTTAATCTCACCATAATTTAGCCACGCTTAATGTACATTGTGCAGCTAACCTCTGCTACAACATGGATATTAAACAAAATGTTGACTTTAGGTCACAATAAAAGATAGATTACAATTAATCATGATGAGGTCTAATAAAACTGTCATGTGTCGGCTCTTCAGAATCTTATCTTCTAACTGGTGTGCCCTTGTGGTTTGGGAACTTAAAACATGATGGTTTATGAGGTTCTGATTGCTTCGTGTGAAAAACAGGAAACTTTATTGATCTTTCTCTCTCTACCCCCGGGGCGTCACCAAAACCTCTAAGAACATTCTTTATCATCTGCCTAGAGATGGGCAAGGATAACAGGCAAAATAAAGCGTTACAGTCAAAATACCTTTAGGGTTTTTTTTTTAGAACCATTTTAAATAAAATGCAACCTCTTTTGAATAAAAGAATACAAGCAAATCTTTAAAAACTGTAAATTCATATTTCAACAATTATTTTAAGAAACAGTTGTTAACCTTTTTATTGCTACTAAGAATGTTTATTATAATAATGTTTGGTAACCGACTGGTAACCACCCTGATCAATTGGACTCACTAATAAAATATTAGCTGGTGGTTGGATGGAAGTCACCAGTTCAGAAATGCAGACTATACGTCCAAAGTATCCAGGCACCTAAGCTAAAATGACCTCTAGTGGGTTTGACAGATTGAGAGACACCAATCTGCTTTACAGCATACTAGGAGATTATTCATCTTTGTTGGAGAGGTATAATTGAGATAGGTTTTGGGCTAGGGATTATGGTTCTAGAGAAAGCAAATCTTAAAGCTTCAGCATGTAATGGCAATCTTCTTCCTAGTTTGCATCACCTGTTTATGGAAAGTTCTTTCATGATTCATGGGTTGTCAGATTCGAGTGGAAGACCTTGGGTTGAAGTCCTTGGCTTTGTGAAGGTCAGCCAAATGAACCCCCCAGTGGGATGAATTAGAACCCTGACTGTCAAGCCTGACCCCCAACATCAGTGCCCAACTTCACTAATGCTCTTGTGGCTGAAAGAAAGAAGCATGTTCCAAAATGTAGTGGGGACCTTCCCAGAAGAGTAGGGATGACATACCAGCAAAGAGAAGGGCATCTTCTTATTAATCCCAATGGTTTGGGAATGTGATGTTGGGCATGAATGGATATTTTCAGCCATATTGATCAACTGATCTAACACAACTTATATAAGTCATTGCGACAAGCCAAAGCTGTGTAATTCAACTGAAACCACACCAATAGCTCTAAAATTATTTCTGGGTTTGGGTGTAAGCTGTGAAGCAGGGCAGGGGAAGTATGCAACCAATGTAATAATAAAACTGTTAACCCATGGCGTTATCAGCAAGCCTACGTCTAGGTCTTCCATGTTTTTCCTTTCCTAATCTGCAAGTGTGCAGGGTCTCAACACTGATGTAAGCTTAGTTTCAGCAATACTAAAACTAAGACATAAAGCCAGACTGGCTATCAAGAAGAATCCATATGCCTGGATCCAGCCCTTCTTCAGTCACTCCCTGTGTATCCCTGGGAGAAGATGTACAACAAGGTACAACAAACATTGCTCCCTGTCAAGATCGGCAGCACTGTAAGCCTCACATTACCATCACTAGCATCAGTGAATCCTTATTGAGTACGTCAAAGAAAATAATTTACGCGTTCAGCTTACTATTGAGCACCAAAGAAGTCCATTTAATTATCACTTTTAATTATCAACTTCTAATGCTGTTTTTAATTAAGAGACAAATATATTCCTATTGAACTTCTGTAATATCTCTGCACAAAACAGGCACCCAAATGGTATTCTTGTAACCAATGTTCGGGCTAACGACAATGCCTTTTTTATTTCGTCGACCAAATTAACTGTCATAAGCACTGTGTTTTAATTACAAAAACATTTTAAAGTGTAAATATCATCAAAAAGGACATTCTATTACAAACTAAGCTTTGAGAGAAAGGGAGAATAATTACCAGAATTTGTCTGACCAGAAAGGAGTCTTTGCCATTACCCAGAATTGAATGTACTTTCTCAGATTGTTACTAGTGCACATTTCAAGGGGTACTACTTTTGTAACCCTCTTAAAACAGTTCCCTGCATTAATGTGTAAATGTATAAACCAGTGTAAATCAGTGCTGTAAATGGTCTTCGTTGAGTTAAAAAGTTCATAGATATCTTTATTTCAGGATACAATTTGAAGGTTCTCAAGGGTTGAAGTGAGAGATGCCTGAGCTAGCAAAACATGGGCATCATTGAGTTGAGGGCCTTACCATACTACCCAGCCATCACCAAGCAGACAGACCCCTATTTCAGGTAAAAGCCTGCTCATCTGTTCCACCAAAAAACCCCTAAAGTTAGCCCCCCATTTTACTTAACACCCATCTGCTTTTAACACTGCCTTACAGACTCCCTTAGCCTCAAACATAAACTTTAAGTCCCAACGGGAGAGTAATTAGAACTTCAACCCCATGGGATTTTCTGCTAAGAGACCCCCTTCTTAGTCTTGTTCCTCCACTTTTAAAAATGAGCAATCAAAAGGAATGGAGCCAGTAAATAAAGCCGGTAAAATTGAGCCTACCTAGCTTGGTAGATAGGGTTTTAGCACTGAAATTGAAATGGAATATCGTTATTGCTCTCACCTGGTGCTGCAGCATCAAAGGCGTTTCTATCCTTCCTGTTGATCCTAAATGATGGAATGTCTCTCTCTCTATAAGATCCAAAACCTTCAAAGCTCCGCCTTTTTCCACTTAGATCACTGTCCCTTTTTTCATTTGCTGAACTCATTTCAACAAACAGGTCGGAACAGTCTCCCCTGGCATTGCAGTCATTATTTCCAGCATATTTTTTCAAACAGCTATCAACAGAGTCACCGTTTAGGTCCGTTTTCTCTTTAGACGACGGCCAAAGCTGAGCGTCGGAAAGTGACAACGATGAAAGGGTATCAACCTCGAAACAATTCTTTGACCCTCTTAGTCCAGTTTCTAAATGCTGTTGCTTCTGCTTATCTTTATACTTACTTTTCTCATTTACGGAGGAAAGGTCTTTGCCGGACGGGTTAAGCTTTTCGTTTGCTACATGACTTGAAAAGCTGGCGGCCTTGCCTGAAAAAAGACTGCCAAATTCACTGTGTCCCCCTAGGATACGATCTTCCTTATGCTTGTGCTTATGTTTGTGCTTTCTTTTGTGAAGTCGGCTACTTGAAAGACCAACTCCAGATGTTTTGGAAGTAGCCAAAGACGACTGTATGTCACCTAGCCCCATTCCTACAGAGGGTTGAAGATGTATTCCATGTTTTGTTTTATGCTTGGCAGCAGTAGGCATCTTCATATGAGAGCTTGTGTGAAATTGAGGTGGTGGTACAGAGGGCCTCATAAATGGAGAAGTTGCCCCTAGGGTGTGGGACAGATACAAAGGAGCTGGATACTGACCATAATAACCAAGGTTCATCATAGGCATTGATGTGTAAGGCATTCCATATGGTGCATAGTAACTTCCGCTGGGAATAGGGTATCCAAACCCTTGTAAAAAAGGCACCTTTGTCATGGTGTCATTGGTTTTGGCAGGTCTACCACGCTTTTTCTTTGATTTCATGTCAGAGGTCCTGCGAAGGTAAAGCAATGGGTCATACTGTATATATGGCACAGGGTAATAGTGATCAAAATTAATCCTGAATATACTCGGATAGGGATTTTCATGGTAGAATGTATAGCTTCGGTGGGAAATTCTGAAGACTTGAAATTTGTTGACAAGGTCCTCAAGGTCCGCCAGAAACTGTAGGTTGTCCCTGTTCTGAAGACTTTTCCTCTTTCTCTTGTGCTTTGGCTTTTTACTACTTTCATGGACGAGAAAGTTGTCAACAATGAGATGTTTCGGTCGGTGGCCATGCTTGCTCTTTGTGCTGGTGTCTGATGGTGTAACTTCTGGATTGTCCAGAGAACAGAAGTCAAAGGAGTACCTTCTGCGCAATTCTGAACTTTTCTCGGCTTGATCAGAAGTGCTATTATTATCCGTACCGATTCCACTGTCACTCGGTATGGTTTCTTCACTGTGTGACTCGCTTATTGGCGACAGTGTGACCTCTTTGAGGGAGCTTATCTCACATAAATGAGAAGGAGACAGAGCCATTAATCTTGGTGGAGACAACTTCCACGAACTGCCAAGTATTCCTTTCTGGGTTTTTGTTGGAAGAGCACTGATTGGCTGAAGATTTGGCATAGTTTTTAAATCAGAAAATACTGTATCAGTGTTGGCAGGACTGAGATTACCATTTGAACCGATTAGCTGTGTCGTAATTGAGTGAAGAGCTGCTGGTGAAGATGCCCCAAGTGACTGCAAGTTTGAAGGCACTGCTGGGTTTTCCGGCTGGCTGGAAACAGGCCTTGAATATTTAATGGCTGTTCTACGTTCATTTTGTAGGGGTATCTGCTCTGTTCTGGGTTTTCTTCCCCTTTTCTTGCCAATGTAAATTGTTCCCCTCTTGCTAACATTGATCTGCTTGCCTAATCTAGCATCTAAAGTTGTGGCTACAGTCGCTATTGCATTTGTTTGGGGCTGAGCTTTTGACTTTAATGCCATGCTGTTTGAGCATGACAAAATTTGGTTTAAAATATTCTTCCTTTTGAGAGTTTTCATCTTATTTATGGTTTTTATTGTTTTCTTGTCTAGCATTCCCAGCTTACCAACTTTTTTGTTTAATTCTAATTCGCTGATTGATCTTTCCATGGATGGATTTATCTGGACCAGGTCAGAGAGACTGTGTCTCCCTTTTCTCTTCTTTATACCAGGAAACTCTCTATTAAGTAGGCTTATGGGGCTAGTTGATGTACCCTCGTGGATAGTTTCTACAGTAAGCAAGGGTTGTTTCTTTGGTCGACCCCTCTTTTTCTTTGTTGGAGATATTACCGTAAGGCTATCCGTATTGGTATAAAGTGGGCTGGATGGTGTTATTGGGTAGGCTGAGGGAGGTTCGAGCACAATTTTTTCCGACAGAGAGGCAGAGTTGTCATTGCTGCTACTGATTTTTGGCTTGACGTTTGCCCAACGTTTCTTTGATGCCAGTTTTGGATGCTGTAATTCTGGTATTTTTGATTTTGTCATTTCTGAAATGGCTTTAGAAGGTGGTAATGGAGTAGCTACCTTCTGGAGACAAGCCATGCTGTTCAATAAAGATTTCCCTCCACCTCCAGTACTCTCAGACAACTTTGATGGAAGTTCAAAGCCAAAAACTTTACCCTGTTTCATAACTCTGCTGTCTTTCTTGTTTGCCAGCATCTGACCAATCATTTGGTTGCTTACTTCATTGATGACCATACGCCCTAAAGACTGATCCTCCTGTACTTTTTTATCCACAGTAGGCTTAATATATGGTTTCTTTTTCCTTTTGTTGGCAGATGCATCCGTGCTGGTAGTTTTCATTGGAATCGGACATCTGACATGGCTTGAGTCACTTTCACAACTGCTTCCAGAAGATACAGACTGTCGCTGTGGTGCTGGTAATTTATCTGCAGGGTTGGGATCCTTTTTGCTTTCCATTGTATCATGACTTTTGGGGTCCACTTTTTTAAAGTTATTTTTACCCCACTCACACTCCTTAACCTGCATGGTTTGATTTAAGTCTTTCTTCCCAACTTTTTTCTTTGCATTTCCAGATTGCTCAGAAGCCTCCCCGAGGCAGTTTTTTTGGTCCTCTGATGATGGGGGCCCATTACAATCAGAAGCATTGCTGGATGAAGACCCAGTGCCGATGTTAGAAGCTGCCGGCATTGTACTACCATTTGCAATCTCCTTTGCATTTGATAAAATATTCCAAGTGCTACCTACATTAGATTTCTTTGATTGAGTTTTAAAAGGAACAGCGGATTCTGCACTTGGGGCCTTGGTGACACTAGATACTTCTTTACAAGACTCAACATCAGCAACAATACTCTGCGTCGTTGGCCCAGAGTCTGACTTTGCCAACCAGTCAAGATGCTGGTTACTTTTCTGCTGGTGCTTTGGTTTTAAGGAGTCATTGGTGATGTCCGAAGGGGTGCTGGAGTCAAAATTCAGAGTAGAATGCTTCTGCAATTTCTCATGCACCTACAAAGACAACAGAAAGGAAAGTTATTAGTTACAGAAAAACAGCTATGGATTAGTAGCATTTACAAATTCCTAAGATGATGTATCCCAGCTATTACTGCTAGGTGAATCAGAGGTAACCAATTATCTGGTTTGGTGAAGGCATCCTGTTACTGGGACACCTGCCTAGATGGGGCAAATACTTTCATACAAATTCTATAGGCTCTTTTCTCCTACTCCCTGCTTCTTCTTTGAACTCTGTACCCTCCTCTGCATTTCTCTACTTCTGTTCTCTAGATTTCCATTACACCTCCTTGTACTTCTTGACCCCTTCATTCTAGACCCTTCCCAGTCTCTGTGACTGATCTGTTTCCGCTAAACTTTGTCTTCGTCTCTTTCACTTCCTTCTCCCCACAACTTCTCCAATCCAAGTATCTTCACTGTCCATCCCATAACCCAGGGGTGTCCAAACTGCGGCCCAGGATGGATATGAATGAGGCCCAGCTTGAAACCCCCAGTTCCCGAGAAAACGTCATGTTGCCCATTGCCCAGTTAGTAATAATTATATAATAATAAGTCTATTTAATATCCAGATGTCCCTTATTCCAGTGTATATCTCCATCTGTTTATCCAACTGGTATTGTAAGTTTGTTTTGTGTATTTCCTTTACTTTAACAAATCAAAAGTGTTTGTGTATTTCATGTGTGGCCCTCAGACAATTTTTCTTCTTCCAATGTGGCCCTTGAAGCCAAAAGTTTGGACACCCCTGCCATAACCACTCTGTGAACGGCACAAAGGAAGATGGAGTGGGTTGGCAAACACTTTCCACTCCTTCTCTTACAAGTGGGTCCCCTCCACTCCTTTCCATTATTCACAAGCCACTGGTGGGGAATCATAGACCTAGGCTAATGCAGTACTATGGTATCTCTTCAAAATCCTGGCCCACCTTTAGCTTGCTACACCCCAATGATCTCAGAATGCCCGCACGCCCACAAGGATGCCCAAATCTCTGCAGGTGCCCAGTAAGAAGATTTCCATACAAGATGTTAAAGAACAACGAAAATTCATAAAAGTTACAAGGGAAATTGTTATACTTTCACCTCTTAACATTTCCATAAAGCAAATTAAATAAGGAAACGTGTGCATTAGCATTAGCACTGTAACGTCCCATTTATTAGGTTTTTAAATCACGGTCATACCTAAATTATAACAAGCAGGCACAAACGTATAAGTATTTTAGTGGCGTGAGTCATAAAGATCATGCTGAGGAAGTCACTGGATCCTGTTGGTACAGCTTGTGCCAAATGCAAGAGAACAGGCAATAAATCATTGGTAATTAATGCATTCAAAGCTATTTTCTTGCAAAGCTATCTGTACGGCTCAGTCCCTGAACCTTTGTTCCCTTGGCTCTACTCTTTATTTAATGCCTTCCCAACTCTGCATTTTTAATAAATAAAAACTTTTTGTTGGGGGTCGCACCTGGATACTGGCACATTGTATCGGAAACTACCTCTATTTACAGATAGGCATGACTATTAGTGACTAATTATAGTACATGAGTAATAATCACACAGTTTTTAGTACATTAGACATGGCTGCCATTACTCTCTGTGGAGTAATTAACACACATTTAATACCCTGCCAATTACTTTTCTAGTGACAGATCTGCACTATTTCCAAAAATAGAGAAGACAGGAATGGAAGTCAAGCTTTCTGACATTTCGGGATCGAGGAAAACTACATGGCGGCTCCGCATGCCAAATATACAGGTATGGGATTCTTTATAGGGACATCCGTTATGTAGAAAGCTTTGAATAACAGGACGGCCGTCTCCCATACACTCCATTTTTATCAGATAATTCACATGTTTAAAAGTGATTTCCTTTCACTGTGTAATAATAAAACAGTAACTTGTACTTGATCCCAACTAAGATATAATTAATCCTTATTGGAGGCAAAACCAGACTATTGGCTTTATTTAATGATATCATAGTAGAGTCAAGGTATTGAGATGCAAATTACAGAATTATGGCAGGGTAAGGGCCTTTAAGTGGTATTACAAATTTACCGGCAGCTACATTGCCGGTAAATTTGTAAAACTGGCCTCGGCCTTGGCTGGTGTTTTACCGGCTAGGCCGGTAAAATACCGGCTGGGTGGCAACCCTAATAATAACCCAATTTTTTTTTTTTTACTCCAATAAGGATTAATTACAGGTACGGAAACCCTTTATCCAGAAAGCTCTGAATTACAGAAAGGTTGTCTCCTGTAATGTCCATTTTATCCAAATAATCCAAATTTTTAAAAACGATTCTCATTTTCTCTGTAATAATAAAACAGTAGCTTGTACTTGATCCCAACTAAGATATAATTAATCCTTATTGGAAGCAAAACCAGCCTATTGGCTTTATTTCATGTTTATATGATTTTCTAGTAGACTTAAGGTATGAAGATCCTAATTATGGAAAGATCGGTTATATGGAAAACTCCAGGCCCCAAGCATTGTGGATAACAGGTCCCATACCTGTATACCTTAGTTCATATCAAGTACAAGGTGGGGTTTTTATTATTACAGAATGTTGTCCAAAAACTGTAGAAAACACAAATCCAAGATCCTCCGCCAGAAAATCATACAAAATATATATGAAAAAATCCAAGTAACAATACGCCCTCTTTCTGCAGCTCCATCTGGGTAATGGTTCCTGGAGTGCAATTCCCCATTAAACAGCTTTATCTGGAGAGACAAGCAGCTGGCACCCACGTTACTAACTGCCGCCTGGCACGATTAGGAAACATCTGCACCATTGTCCTCCCATTTTCATTTTCTCAATGAGTCTTAAAATTCAGGGGAAAAAAATGGCGCCCCTTGATTTGCTTCTCTTGTTGAGTCAC
>CM044432.1:191163066-191173310 GCA_024363595.1 Xenopus borealis
TAGTCTGTACTGGGATTCACTGGTACAGTTACTACCTTTTATTAAGCACAATTTAATAGCATATTTTTATGGCATCCTTTTTTGTAATCTATTGAAACCAAGCAAACAAAAAGAAATCAAGACCAACAAATAATTCACACACTTAATACAGTTTAATTTTAAACGTTGTTGTTAATATCCGAATGAAGTGTTTGCATACAGATGACATCACCAATGGACACTTAAACTCTCCACTATATGCTCGGCTTTACCTGTGATTAAGTGCTATGAGACACAAAAGCAACTAATCTTTCCATTGGCTCAACTTTGTGATCTGCAATAAAAACCTAATGTTATGCTGCACCAGCAGAATTTTGATTTCTGCCTTATTATATCTCCATGTGGCTGATATTACGGAACATTCCTCGTATTTAGGGTCCGTTCTGCTTTACTGCTTTATTGCTTTACTTTCTGCTCGGGTGCACTACATGTAAACAAGGAGGCAGATTTTATAAATGTTCAAGTGGTAAATCCAAATCCAAACTTTCTAGTTGGATTTCCGTTCAATTTTTGAGTTGGGAAAAATCCAAACTCCAATTTGAATTTGAGACTTATCACAACTAGACCCTGGGAATAACCTGAATAGTACGTCAGCTAAAACCTGCCAAGTTCATAGAGAAGTCAATGGCAGTTGTCCCGTGACCCATTTGATGATTTTAATAGGTTTCCTGACATTCAAGTTTTTTTCAGAGAAAATAATGTACGAATGGAGTTCCGTTTGAATTTGATTGGAATTCGATTCAAATTTTTGGTCAGTAGTATTCATTTGAGATTTAGACATTCAAGTTTTTTCTTAAATGAGATACCGTTTGAGTTTAAAGGTTATTTGAGTTCAAATCGAGGTAAAACTCTAGATGTTCAGGGCAGGATTTAAAAATTGTGCGCCCCTAGGTGGCTCACACCTGACATCCGCTGCATCTGATTTGTTGCACAGCCCCACTGATCACTCCCCCATTTGATGGCACTGGGGACTGGGCGGGTGGGAGATTAAAACAACTGTAAAAATCTCTTGGCCAGTCCCCAGTTCAGATGCGACCAGGAGGCGGCATGCCGTCCCCATCTCTCTGCTGCCATAGACCCAGGCCTTTGTGACCTGTCCACAGATCTGAGCCTGATAATATTGAGTACACCAAGCCTTCCTTACTATCATATCCAAGGGCCCACTCTCACATACATGCAGTGTTGGACTGGCCCACAGGGATACCAGGAAAACTCCTGGTGGGCCCAGGTGTCAGTGGGCCTTCTTGCTTCTAACAATTTGGCCTATTTCATGTTCATTCCCTATTTCTTTATGAGGAAAAAGAGGCTTAATAATGGAAGAATAGAGTATAGTAAGTAGATCTAAAGTATAAAGAGGTTATGTGAGGGCAGAAGGAATAATAGTTTGGAAAGTTGGGCACCGGTCTAAGGTTTTCTGGTGGGCCCCTGGCATCCCAATCCAACACTGCATACATGAGACCTAAGGCTAAATGATACAGGTGGGTGTTTTCACCTTGATTAAGGAGGATTTGGGGATTTTTGTGACTAACAAACTGTACAACTCTAGACCGTATCAGTCAGTGGCTACTTGCATATTAATTGGGCAATAACTTGAGGGATGAAAACATAATTTTGCCTCTTTATATGTCCATTGAGATTAAATATTCGTCATGGTACTATGAAATGGAACTGGTGGAGTTGTTTACCTACTTGGGAAGTGTTGTTACCAGAGATGATGATGCAGAAGATGATGCAAACACTCGAATAAAGAAAGCAAACTGATCATTTATACAGTTGTACCCTTTATGGAGAAATACATTGCAAAAAGAACCAAAGTTTGCATTTTTAATACTAATGTGGAAGCAGTCCTTTTATACGCAAGTGAAACTTGGAAGGTCACACAACCTATTACCATAAAAATCCATATTTTTGTAAGCAGGTGCCTACGGAGACTTATGAATATAAAATGGCCACAGAAAGTCACAAATGAAGAACTCTGGACAAAAAATGACCAGCTACTAATGGAAATTCAGTTAGGGAAAAGGAAGTGGGGTTGGATAGGTCACAAACTCAGAAAGGGAGAGGAATCTATAGAAGGAAGAACCCTAGAATGGAATCCACAGGGATCAAGAAGAAGGGGACGGCCTCAAAAAACATGGAGAAAATCAGTGGAAGAAAAAATTATAAAGATGGGAAAAACATGGTAGGAGATCAAGCAACATAGATCTGAATGGAGAGTCTTCACGGATGCCCTATACTCCACTTGGAGTTGAAGGAACAGATGATAGATCCCTGGTAAGGCCTCACCTGGAGCATACAGTGTAGTTCTAGGATCCAGTCATAAAGAGGAATATAAATGAGCTGGAGCAAGTGCAATTAAACTGGTTTGAGGGATGGAAGACAAATATATTATGTCAAGGTTGAGCTTGTTTTCTCTGGAGAAAAGCCACTTATGAGGGGATATGATTACTTTTTATAAGTACATTAGAGGGCATTATAGAGAAAGTGGGGGAATTTTTTACACAATGAAAAAAACAAAGGACAAGAGGCCACTTTAGAATTCTCTTGAAACAGCCAACTAGTTCCTCTAATAATGCCTTTATCAATGGATGATTTCTTGAACAAGCATAATATCCATGGCTATAGAGATCTCAAGTTCTACAGTGAACCTGAAAAAAAACTCTTAATAACCAGGTCCAATGCAAAAGCAATTCATCATGTGCTGACTGTCTGTTTTGCCACTTCAGTCTCTATATCTGTGCTGCAAAGAAATGTATTTGAATAACACTTCAACGTGATTTTTTCATCTTTACTTAAGCCTGTTATACGTTTCTGTAATGTTATATTTATAATGGGTCACTTCTCGCTTCATCCCATTTCTTTCTTGTTTTCACAGAAAGGTTTCACTTTAGGTTGTTGTATTACACAATATAAGTATCTGCTCCACTTGAGCATATAAATAAAATAAATCCAAAATAAATAAAGACAGGACTGGCTCAATTAAAGGGGAAAAAACATCAACCAAGACTGAATAATCTATGCAATGAGCTGCTCCTCACTGGTGGAATTCTCAAGGTGGTCAATTATATTATCAGGCAGTATAGTCGTCCTAGTTTCTAAGAGCATAAGATTCATTCATTAATGTTAATTCATGACTCGGTAGCATTTATTTAATAGGAATGTCTTTTTTTAATAACCTTACCTTTAGGTTCATGTTAAATAAAATTTCCTGGCTTCTCAACATTCATAAAATTCTGTTGTAGAAAATGTGGCCTCTTATTTCTTCATTCAGTGAGACAGAATGCAGGACATTTAATTTTCCTTGGAAAAAAATTAAATGATGAAGCGTCAGTAATTCCTTTTAATCACTTTACTTTAAATGGGAATTATGGGAAAATAAAATATCCCCCCATAAATGTTTATCGCCATGTCAAATTATGATCTTGGGAAAACATGGTAAGTAAGGGTTATCACCTTTTTTGAATAATTTTACCATCAGGGGGTGGGGTTGGCATACCATGACATCAATGGGCAGTTACATGATGTCATAGGAGTGGGATTGACATCCGGCAGGCAGAGTCCTATCATAAAGGATGGATCGTGGACTTCAAGAGTGTATGAACATAATACACTTAGTCAAAATGACTGGAATTTATTTGGATTTTTAACATGAAAGCAAGATTTTGAGAAAACAATAGTAAGTGGATGTATACTGCAAGTAAAGCACCAAATGAACACCTTACTATGGTTAGCTTCAAGGGTTATATAGTCCTGCACAGGAAATGCATCATGAAATATGGCAACCAAGGGATTCAAGAGATGCCATTTTGGAAAAGGTCTGTGACCACAACAAAGACAACCGATGAAAACTGAAATAGCCAAGTATTAAAATATTAATGCAACAGTGGCCACCACAGCAGGACTGGACTGAGACTAAAAATAGGCCCTGGCATTTCAGGTACACAGAGGCCCAATCAGCCCACAAAGAGGCCCAAACAGTCCCCACCAGCCCACTAAATACTGACTTTCTATGGCACCTTATAGCAGCCCATCTGGCATTTGCCCTAACCCACAGATTGCCAGTCCGGGCCTACACCACAGGAAGAAGTTCAGACTACAATTAATCATGGCTGGTAAAATATGTGGCTATATGTTGGTAGGAGTATCAAAAAGTAAACTGAAACAGGAAGGTACTATAAATTATCAGTTAAGTATCCAAAAGTGTGCAAATTTATACTGCCGGCAAATGATACTGTACAAAACCCTGCTGAATTTTATGAACATTATACGAACATTCTTCGTATGTACAAATCTCCACCTTACAATGAGCAGAATTCTATAGACAATGATTTTTAGACATTGTTTTAATCACATGTTAAGCATATAGTATAGACATATTCACGCTCAAAGTTAAAAGAAAACAGTTTTGATACCCCATGTTTATAGTCCCAAAGGAACAAATGAAGAGGGTAATCATATGTAGCCAATGAGAAATTATTTAGAGCAAAGCTAATTTAATGTATTTATCACTGGAAATCAAGGAAAAAACACAATGATTACAAACCACCTTCCTCAATTACATTTAATGCCTAGGGTACTCCAGAGTGCCATTAAGGAGAATAGTATAGAAATAAGTTCTACTAAGTTGGAATTGAGTTTTCACTTGGGGAACCCATTTTCAGCATGGTTCTTCCTGAAAAATCAATGTGGATTAAAGGATAATTGTCACATTGCCCTATATGCAAGTATATAGTAGAGGTATGGGACCTGTTGTCCAGAATGCTGAGGACCTGGAGTTCTCTAAATAATGTCTCTCTCCATAATTTGAATCTTCACACATTTAGGGGCAGATTTACTAAGAGTGCAATTTCGAAGTTAAAATCCATTAGACTTCTGCACTGAAATCCATTTCTCAAAAGAGCAAACAGATTTTTTTCCAATGCATTGTTCGATTCGAAAGATTTTGTGCAAAGTCCTTCGATTTTTAAATACTTTGAAAAAAATCACTGTAAAGGTTCCAGGAGGTGTCCCATAGGCTAAAATGGCAATTCAGCAGCTTTAAGAGGGTGAAGTGTTGAATTTGAATTTTTTAAAAGAGACAGTACCTCGAATTTTCAATTTTTTTCAATTTGAAACGTATAGTTGATTGTCAAAGTAGCCCAAAATTACTTAAAAACTCGAATTTAATTCAACTCTTAGTAAATGTGCCCCTAAGTCTATTAGAAAATCATGTAAACACAAAATAACCCCAATAGGGATAGGCTGGCTTTCATTTTCATGTTACCAGTTCCCTGATAATGACAAATGGGTCCAGACCATCGTAAAAGAGGAAGAAAGTGAAAGAGAACTGTACATTATACTGATAACAAATCCTTCTGCCAAGAAGTATCATTGGCAGATCAGTCTTTCAGCTTGGACAGACAATCTGATCCAACTGGGTGGTCTGTTGACATTGGCCTTGGAAGTGCCATACAACACCAGGTTTTCAAGAAATTTCTTAAAATCAACAAAACTATGTAGTTAAATAAGGCTGTTGTGACTTCAAGTTCCAACAATCAAGAGACAGAAGGAGCCACTTATAAATCATAACAAACACGAAGACCTCTGATGAGATGTTCCCAAGTGTGTCATCATGGAATTGTCAGGAAAAGACAAATTGTTGTTGCTTTTTTGTTTGCTTTTTATTGAACTCACCAACCCTTGTAAATGTCAACAAGTTTGCCATTATTTTCTTGCTGCTTCCTTTCTTTGCTCTGCAAAAACTGTTACTATAGGAGGACACGTGTCTATGTCCTAGCGACCTGTCCGGTGACAACATGGATGGTGAAAAACACAAATGTCCAAAAGGAAACAGAATCATCTAATCTACTGACGAGAACTTTTTAGACATTATTTAGCAAAACATCTGGAAATTGCTAGGCCTAACAATAAGTAATTAAACAGTCAGCTTGATCTAGCATTCTTTCATTCATAAACATCTGGATCCCATTACCCCTCCATACAGTCTGGAGAAACATTATCAAGCCCTTTCTTAACGAAACTCCCTAGCTGTGGAAAATGTATTTAAAAGAAAGATGTGCCATAAATGTGAGCTGCTGCAATAGTCTCTTAGTCTCCTGTCAAAATCCTGTAAAAGATAATACACCTTTGTATTAGTATTAGAGATTAGTCGACATTAGAAACAAGCCTTCATTTTAGAGCTATCAGACTCTTTGAAAATTATATGGATTCTATCAAGAATTTGTGGTTGGAATCCTGATCTAATCCATATCTTCATTAAAGCCAAGTGACAGAAGGAGCACACTCAAGTGGAGTTAAGCCTGAGTTCTTATTTGCAAAATGGGCAAGTTGTGGTATGAGAGGTTCAACCATCAGAGCTGTCTTGCCTTTGGCGGCAAATAGTGACTTTATATAAATTAATTTCTTAAAGACTTAAGAGAACTCAAAACAATAGAGTGCACTTGGAGTCTATGAAGAGCCTGCTATATCTCCAATTTATTTATAAATGAACACCACTATTTCAAAAAAGCTGATCTGATTTGAAATCTCCATATGTGTCCTTGAACCTGTCTCTTTGAACAAGTGTAAAGTGTAGGGAAGGGAGAAAGGGGTGGATTATAGGAGATGAGGGTGGATTGAGTACTTGGTGCTGAAGTACAGGCCCTGGCCAGGTGGCAATCCTTAGGTAAGTAGGTGTTTTCCTTTCCATTATTTAATATGAAGGAGTTGGGGTTTTATCGGTTTTACTAACTAATTTTAGTTTGGTTCATGTAGAAAGTAGACATCCAATTAAAAAAAATTAACTCTTGTTTGAGTCTACTTTAGGAGTCAGAGTTCTCCTTTGCAAAATGGCCAAGTTATGGCATGAGAGGTTGAGTCATCAACTTAAATACTTGATGAAGTAGGTATTTTCCCCTCCATTATTTAATATGAACAAATTGGAAGAGAAACGTTGGTTATTTTATCACTTTTATAAAGAAGAATTTTAGGCTGGTACATGTAGAAAGTAGACATCCAATATAAAAAAATAGAGGTTGCCACTCATGTTTGAGTGCAACGTGCAGTCTCCCTGGTGGTCTAGTGGCTTACCCCCATGCACGCGGGAGCGCCCACCATGCCTCCAGCGGGGACACTGACCGCGTGCATCCATCCTCCTGCTTGCCGGCTTCCACAATGGTGGTGGTTGCTTCCCTAGAGAAACTCCCTTCTGTTGAGGGTTCTGTTCTGTTTGTTCTGGGGTACATAGTTCCCTATCGGCAATTACATCTGCTCAGAGAAGAGCAGCCGATAAGTCCCGTAGGGAGGTACCCAAATATCAGGTTGGGGACTTGGTTTGGCTATCCATAGGGAATATCAAGCTTAAAATTCCATTCCTTAACCAGGGGCCTAGATTTATTGGTCCATACCCTGTAGTGGAAATTGTTAACCCAACCTCTGTCCGTCTTGAGTTGCCTGATGTGTTTTTGTTGTCTAATTTATTTCATGTTTCTGTTCTGAAACCTGCTATACAGGCGCACCGGCAATCCTGTCCAACTCCAGTGATGAAGTCCCTGGTTATATCTGATGTCAAGGTTGGCCATGTTAGGAGACTGTCCTATCCCAAGTCTCCTGGTAAGCTTGAAGGTCCAATGGCCCCTCCTAGAGGAGGGGGTAATGTAACTTACAGTCTCCCTGGTGGTCTAGTGGCTTACCCCCATGCACCCGGGAGCACCCGCCATGCCTCCAGCAGGGATGCTCACCGTGTGCATCCATCCCCCTGCTTGCTGGCTACCCTAGTGCGCGTGCGGCACACTTCCGGGTTCCTTAAAGGCGCAGGCGCACTGACGTGATGACAGCGCGCAATGGCGCCAATTTCAAATGTTAAAAGGGGAAATTCAGTCTTAAGCTTGTTGCCCGTGATAGGTTCAGTTTTGCTGAGTTCTTGGTGCCTTTAGCTTGTGCCTGTTGTGACCTCTGCCTGATTTTGACTACTCCTGACTTCTGTATTCTGACCCTGCCTGTCATCCGACTCTGATTCTGCCCGATCCCTCTGCTTGATTTACCTGGTTTGACCTTAGCCTGTCCCTGACTATTCTACGCTCTCTAATCCTGATCCTGGCCTGTCTGACTATTCTACTCCGCTTGTGCTGGTCCGGCCTGCCTGTTCCACTTGGTGGTATTCTTCAAATCCAGTTTCTTTGGTGAGACGATCGTGCCCCGGTGCTGGCCAGAACTCTTAGCTTTCCACCTCTCGAAAAGTCCAGGTGGCATCTGAGTAAGCTGAGGGCTCCTCCCGAGGCCAAAGGCGGTCACTTAACTAGTGAAGCCGAGCTGAGACCAATGTGCTTAGCAACTGTTCTGGTATTGGGTGCTGTTTGGGACATTGAGACTGCTTTAGGAGTCTGAGATATTTTTTGCAAAATGGCCAAGTTGTGGCATGAGAGGTTCAGCCATCAGCAAGTAGTGATTTTATATAAATGCCTTTCTTGAAGACTTGAGAGAGCCTAATTCAAAACCACAGAGTGCATCTCGAGTCTATGAAGAGCTTGTCAGATCTCCAATTTATTTAGGAATAAACACCACCATTTCAAAAAAGCTGATATGATATTACATGTCCATATGTGTCCTTGAACCTATAAAAAATATATAGTTTTTTTTTATATATTAATAGGATATGGGTAGGTGTATGGTCAAAAGATCCCAGGTCCTAAGGCGAAAACTTTTTTAAAAAAAGCAGATTTTTTTGTACAGATTATTATTATTAATAATAATAATAATAATAAACTACATTCTTAAGTAGATGCTTGACCCTTGCCACTCTGGAACCCTCAATTTCTCCATTTGTAGCCTTCAGCTTGCCCTGTCTAGTGCACTGGGCCCCAGGTTTGGGGAATCATGGCCTCTGGCTGAACATCCATGACGTCAATACTAAAAATATCTTCTAAGTACACAATGTACTGCTATGTAATTTGTACTTCTTCCAAGGACAGGGCCCCTTCTAAGGCTTGAGGCTCCTTTTCTGCCCTTTCTTAAAGTACAGCAAGTGTATAACAATTCAGACTAAATTAATATTCATGTTTCTAGTGAAAGAAGTTGGTGGGCGATCTAAGGGGAAGTCTGTGCCCCAACTTCAGTGAATAAATAAAGGTCATGGTGGATCCATTATATTTACTCTGATTTTGTGGGAGCTAAAAGACAGTTGACTTAGGCAAGAGCTAATGAGCTTTAGAAACATAAGCCATCCAAATAACCTTCTCTTTGTGTTTTTAATGTTAACAATTACCCGTTTTCAGGGAAAGGTTTATGTGGCACTGGAACAGATTTCACGTCATTTTCCAAAGCTTTTGGTTTGTTGTTAATAACTTCCATATGTTTTTCATTCTTTACATGAAAATATGCTGCCAAAACTGTGTTTAATTTATCAGAGGATCGTGTTTCAGAATGTTCTAAGTATCTGTTCACGGGGGATAATTTACTTGAGTTTTAATTGGGTAAACGGCAAACACAAAGCCTTGGAGTGTATCATTTCTTAGGAAAAGGAAAACAGATAATCTGCTAATTCGATATTAGACAAATATCTCAGTGCTGAAAGAATGGAACAACCTATGCGTATGCATGTTGCATAGTTGGAGAATAGCAGGGCCCCTGTTAATCCAAGAAGTTTAGAGCCCCCAATTATAAGCTCTAGTGTGATAGTCCATCCAATCAGATTCCCAAAGCCTATTCTTAAAAAGGCCACACGACCCAATCTGTCTGTCAAATTACCGTCCTGTCTCCCTTCTACCGCTTGGCTCTAAACCTCTAGAACGTATTGTGTTCTCCAGTATTACTAATTTTCTACACGTCCATGATCTGTTGGACCCTCTGCAGGTTTCTGGCCTGGTCACTCTACTGAGACTGCCTTCTACAGGTTGCCAAAGGTCACTTCTCCATCCTTATACTCTTTGACCTTTCATCTGTATTTGATACAGTTGACCACTCTCTCCTGATGCAGATTCTGTATTCACTTGGCATTTGTAACCAGGCTACATCTTGGCTTTCTTCTTACCTTTCGAACTGAACATTCACTGTCTCTTATGATAACAAAACCTCATCTCCAGTTCCACTTAATGTGGGGGTACCACAAGTCTCTGTACTTGGTCTGTTGTTGTTCTCCTTGTACATTCTGTCTTTGGGAGATCATTTGCCTTTAATTATCATCTGTATGCTGATGATACCCAAATATATTTATCCACCCCTTCATTAAC
>CM044432.1:191175024-191187687 GCA_024363595.1 Xenopus borealis
GGACAGTCATAATTTATATGAAAGTGTCACACACTGTAAATTACAGCACTTTAATAACCCTCCGAATTGTGTCAGTAAGTTACCCTCCCATTTAGACTGTAAGCCCCACGGGGCAGGGCCCTCCATCCTTTTGTCTCCTTGACAGTGTGTAATTATATTTTATATTTATGTGAATTGTATTTCTAATAATGCACTTATTGTTCCTTGTTTGTTACTACCAATTTATTGTTTTGCTGTACAGTGCTTTGCCCTCAAGGAACACTATACAAATAAAAATATACATACATCCATACATAATTATCAGTTACTCCCATATTTTTAACCCTAACTTTCAGTTATTATTTTTATTATTATTTTTCCTGCCCTGTCTGGTCTTGAACCTTGTTTTGAGTCCTATCTGCTCTGCTTTCCAGTCCTGATCTAGTCCTGTCTGCTCGGCTCTACAGCCTGTCCTGTCCCTGTTCTTCCACATCCCCCAGTTTCTGTGGGCCATTTACAGCTCATGCCTTAAGGATTCCCTCCTTTCCCTAATAATATGAGTATTCTCATAAGTAACACTATGGGTGACTTAGGGAGCATTTTTAGCAATGTACTGTAGGTGTCAGAGAGCTGACCTTCCCATTGTTCTGTTCAGGGCCGGTTTTAAGCACATTGGCCCAATTTGGCCCAATTGTGCCCCACACTTATGTGGGCTATGCTCCAGTGCGAGCTCTGATTCCTATTCCCTTAATTCCCCAGTTGCCCAGCCTACCCCCATCCCCAACTGGAAGCCATCACTTGGACAGTGGGTAAAGCAGGCCCTATCTGCACATCCAGCTCTGTGACCCTGTGACAGACAGCAAAGTTCATTCTAGGGGGGCCCACCAAAATGGTTCCAATTGGGCCCCGCACTTGGTACGGCCGGCCCTGGTTCTGTTGATAGGCTGCTGGGGTGAGGAAGGGATGGGGAACATCATTCCAACTTGCAGTGCAGTAGTAAAGAGGGAACTGAACTTTAGGGGCCAACTGATCGGGGGAGTGGGCCCTGAGGACCAGGACCTACTGGGATTTTTCCTGCTCTCCCGCCTAGCCCTGTCCAACCCTGGGGATGTATATAATTCTATAATAATGCTCTAAAACTAATCGGTACTTGTTAGAGTATATTTTATTCTCCTTGTTTGAAAATCTGCTTCCTTCTACTTGTAAAATAATCCATGAACTATGGTCCTTCCACTCTGCAGAAGGAATTAAATATGTTTCCTTTTTAAATTGGTTTAATCTTGCCTACATCATTAGAGTTGGATAGTTTTCTGTTGATGCAGAGATCCAGGTTTTGTAGAACAGACTATAGAAAGTGCCATGGACTTGTTATTTTACCTTTACTTTTTTATGGAAACCCTAATATGGGATTAGTAATGCTAGGGGTGGAAATACATGAAAGAGTTGGACAGTTGCCATTCTTCAAGCCAAACAACTATGTAATATTTTGGGCTGAGACTAAACTAGGATCATAAGTGATATACCTACCGTATAGGTACTAATTTTTCAGAATTAATTTAAATAAGCTAGAGGCATTGGGTTTGAGAAGAACATGCCAAGAAGGGTTTTATTCATTCATTCTTGCAATATACGTACCATCCAATATACAACATCTAGTACTGATATTTCTAAACCAACTGGTCTTGCTGAGTAATCTTGAAAACCTTCCACCACTCATCTAGACAGCGTCTTCATTTCAGAATTAGTCCACGGAGTCCTTAGTGAGTCCAGTTGTATTGAACTCATCAACAGAAGATACAGTTTTTTTATGGGTTTGCAGTAAGGTTGCTTTTATTTTTTGTGGTGTGATCTAGCAAAGTCAGCAAGGAAGCTGGACTCATGAGAGAACCAGAACAAAGTCATAAAGCTGGTACAGGTATGGACCTGTTATCCAGAATGGACTTGGGGTTTTCTAGATAATGGATTTTCCATAATTTGTATTTTTATACAAACTAGAAATCCATGTAAACATTAAATAAACCCAGTAGGCTGGTTTTGCTTCCAATAAGGGTTAATTATATCTTAGTAGATCCCATACCTGTAGTGAAAGTAGAGTATTATGTAAAACAAAATGATCAAACACTCATGGGCTTGAGGCTACTGGGAGCAACATCTGAGGGGTTGGTGAGCAAACATGTTGCTCATGAGCCATTGGTTGGGGGTCACTCTAAGACTGACCACCTAATGCAGACCCCTTCTTATCAAGTATATATTGGGAGAGAAAGCTAAGAAAATAGAAGTACAGTTTGCACAACTGCTAAAATATTAACAGACCAATGAAAAATTAGCAAACCACAATGAAGTCAATAGGAGACAATTTTTTTTACACATGACAATTCTTTTTCTCACTCCATATGTATTAAAGTCCTTGGGTGTTTTTTATTGTGGTGACTTTTTGTTTTGACAACTTTTTTATCTCGCTGACTTTTTGTCCAAATTTATTAAAGTCAATGGGCATTTTTGCTCAAGTTTTTTCTCACTCCAAATGCATTAAGTCAATGGGGTTTTTATTCTTGTGGCAACTTCTTTTTTTTTTGTTCACCGAATTTTCTTCTCACGAAAAAGTTTTGAGAAAAAAATGAGCTCATCACTAACCATGACCATTAACCACCTTGTATAATATGTATTATTAAAAGAAAAGGAGACTTTAGATTTAGGCAAACCCCAGTGACCGTAATTTATTATTATTAACATGTATTTCTATATCGCCAACTTATTTCGTAGCGCTGGCCGTAATCACTTATTCTACTTCTACTGGCTTCTTACAAACTGGCTCCCTTCAGTGATTTGAACTTTAAAACATTTGGTGCTATGCTCAGTAAAAAGACTTAACACAATTGATATTGATAGATAAGGATTAAACACTAGTATAAAGTATGGATGTGCCGAACCCACAACTTTAGGTTTTAGGTAAAAACAAACATTTGACCTCATCCTGAACTTAATCCAAACTTAATCAAACAAAATGACAGAAAAGAAAATGATTGTGAACTTTTGATCTAAAGTCACTTAAAGGAAAACTATACCCCCCAAACAATGTAGGTCTCTATAAACAGATATTGCCTAAAACAACTCATATGTAAAACCCTGCTTCATGTAACTAAACCATTTTCATAATAATATACTTTCTTAGTAGCATGTGCCATTGGGTAATCATAAATAGAAAATTGCCATTTAAAAAAATAAGGACAGCCTCCTGGGATCGTGTAATTCACACGGTGCACACAAACATACCAAACAAACTATAAAGTTAGGTCACATGAGCCAATTAACAGACAGAGTTCTGTCTTTTGCTTCCACACTTCTTCCTGTTACAGTTAGAGTTGAAATATTTCTGGTCAGGTGATCTCGGAGGCAGCACACAGACCATCATGAAATGGTGGTTCAAGGCAAGAGATGTAGAAGGGCAATATTTACTTAAATATATATATATAACAGGTAGGTAAGATTCTTTAATATGTCACTTGATTTGATATAAACTAACTGTTGCTCAAAAATTCATTTTTGGGGTATAGTTTTCCTTTAATTATTCAGGTTTGTATTCTTCATGGCCAGGCCTTCGTATTCTGTTGAATATCATACCTAGCAGAATGACAGTAATATGATGATCTATGATTCTTTCCTTATGTGATTTTTATTTAACATTATTCTAGCAGTTGTATAAAACAGCAAGTGAGATATTCTATTCCTAACAATAGCCCACCCTCGGTTACATGCCTCTCTTTATTCTGTCCTTGTTTCTATACCGTTGCATAATTTATCAGATGAAAGCTCTAAAGAATTTGAGATATGTTATTAATTATATATAAATATGTATAAATCACAGTGCAAGGATCTAAAATAAAACCAATTCCAGCATCTATTTTCTAAGGAAATGGGAAAATGAATAGGACAAGGACAGGCAGAGAAGTAAAAGGGAACAATGAGCACTAGTAACAGTATCCACTGCGGCTTTCTTATTGGAGAACAGAAACTCAAGGTACTCGCTTGTCCATGTGAATACCTATTGATTTTTATTCATGTATACATACGCTTTGTTAAGATGAGGAATAAAATACATACAACATCCCTTCGAGTTTCAGGTTTTTTCTTCCTGAGCAAGTGAGCAATTCCAGAAAGGGTTGCAAAGCACTAGAAAAAGTCAAAGCCTATCCTTTATTCACTACCCCAGTGGTCCTCAAACTTGGCCCTCCAGCTGTTAAGGAACTACAAGTCCCACAATGCAATGATGGAGTCTGACAGCCACAGTCAGGCAAATGCATTGTGGGACTTGTAGTTCCTTAACAGCTGGAGGGCCAAGTTTGAGGACCACTGCACTACCCTTTTGTAACTACTCCAATAAAGTGGGGAACAGAAAGGCTGATAGGAATAAAATGAAAATGCTTTTCTAACGTACACTCTTGCACTGACTCTACCATAGAAATGGCTTTCTGAACATATCATTGCTAGCCACCTGTTCTTGTTGAACATTGTCCTCAGGAGGGGCATTGTCATACAAGGTATGTGTAAAACTCTGGGCTGGGAGATGGCAGCATACTAATTTTTTAGTTAAGCAGGAGAACCTCTCATAGAAATAGTCTTCACTGATGCCCTTTTGGGTCGCCAGAACTTTCTGCAGTGGTAACAACATGGAACTCTACTCTCTACTCTACTCTACACTACTCTACTCTACACTACTCTGCAGAGGCCATTGAACCCCAACCTTTATACCCATGAACCACACTGAACACAAGTATGAAAATAGTTTGTGGAGATTCTAAATAAGGGCTGTCAATTGCTATTTGGTAGCTACTATGTGTGGACTGACAGCCTACACAAGGCCCTATTTGGCAGTACACCTGGTTTTTATGCAACCAAAACTTGCCTCCAAGCCAAGAATTCAAAAATAAGCACCTGCTTTGAGGCTACTGGAAGCAACATCCAAGTGGCTCACGAGCCACTGGTTGGGGATCACTAGGACAGACTAATGATTGGTGAGGTACCCACTGGGATGAGGCAAAGGTATAGTCAAGGTTGGGAATGAAATCAGGTCAAGTGGCAAGGATCAAGGTCAATAAACATGTAGGGTATAAAAAACAGATATACACAATAACAGCCTTGGACATGATCTGAAAAACAAATATCAGCCAGCTTGATCAATGTATAATTGTTGAAACCAGAATTTAAAAAGAAACAATTACCCATCACAAAAAGGGAATATTTAAAGAATGAATTGCAAGGAATGAGTGGTGACAAATAGAGCACCCTAGCAGTCAACTGTACATACCACAATGTAATGATGTGGATTTTACAAAAAAACAGCTTGCACATCTGCTGATAAAAGGACAACCCAGACAAATGGAGAAAGAAGACTGTGGGTAAGAGTAAGGGTGCAGCTTATCTAATGTACCTAGCATTAATAAGTAGTGATCCATTTCGCTTCCCAAAAAATGGCAAAAAATGCATTGAAGTCAATTATGCAACATTTTTTAACTATCCATTATAGTCTATGGGTGTTTTTTTGGCTAAATATTTTGCTCACCCCTAGTCATAATCCTAACTCTATTAATGATATCAAACAAGGAGTCTATAGAAGCCTTTGGAAGACTCCATGCAACCTGTGATTATTGAATTAGAAAGCCTTGCTCATTAAACTTCCCTATAAGTTTATATTTTTTTAAATAAGAAATACATGGATTTTTATAACTATCAAATAATTCTCATGTCTAACTGTTTCATGCCCACTGTTCAAATAAGCAGAGAATGTTTTACATGTCTCGGGTTCCTCTAACAGAAACATAACATCTTAATGTGTTGAGAATGTATAGACTTCTTTTCCACGATGATGTCTGAAGTGCTAGTACTTTAGCAGGCACAATAGTCTTCTGAAGCTTCCAGAGACACAAACATGTCACAGTTTCAGCTCCATTTCCTACAAGGGATCACTGAAATATCAACTAAAATACGTGGATTGGTTTATATTCATGTGCAACTTCAGCAGACCCCCAAGACACAAAGAATCCACTTATAACTTCTCAGAAGACATGTAAAATAATCTATGAGTGTTTTACATGTATTAAATACCTTTAGCATAATGCAGTAAAAAGAAAAGTAAAAAGAAAAGTAAAAAGAAAAGTGGACTTCGTAATGAATAAAAAATTAGAAGGCATGATTTTTCTGTTTAGATGTTGCTAGTGGTTCTTTCCTTGGCTTTCAAACTTTCCTTTCTTCTCAATCTCCTTTATAGTGGAGACGTGGTGCAATGTGTTATTTTTGACCACTGGCCAGATGTTTCCTTATTCACTTACAGTTTCATTCTTGAAACTACATTATGCAATTATCTTGTTTGTTGAGAAGCTGGTGATGAGGTGGAACTGATGCATTTTTCTCTTCCTTTTCTTCCTGTTTATCATCCTTTTGGTGCCCTCATCCCGGATCACACCTTGCACCAGTGATCTTCTATTCTTAAGGGCTGATTGGGGAGCAAGTCTGGGCCATGGCCCACCTGGGTTCTTCCTGGCCCAATCCAACCCTGTCTCCACTCACTTGCATCGACTCCAGCTAGCTGGGCACATGGGTAATGAGAATGTTATACAAAGAATATACATGAGGCCACACAGGCAGATTATGAGGTGCCAACTTAAAAGAGATTTTCTGATATTTTATCCATTTGGTAGGATCTTTCCTCAGGTTAAATAGATGAGAAGATCATTCCTATGGGAAGATACATTCAATTAGTAGTCATAGAAAGCAGGATCAATCCAAGGCAGTAATTGTAACTGCAAAGTGCTTTTATTGGGGAAATTTGCCCCATAACATGTTTCGGGCTAGGCCCTTTTATCAAGTGTGCACAACAAAACCACAAGGAAGTATGTAAACATTCATTAACCTTTCACCTTGTTAAGTGCATTATGGGTAAATTCAAACCTCATTACTTAATATTCCTTTTTCAAGATTGACGTTCTATAAAACCATCATGTGTATTCTTTACATAAAATGTAGAATATTATAATTTACCATATTAGCGTATCAAAAACTTTTACAGTCCATATAGTCTATGGGAAGATACACCACAACACCAGTTCTTGTGGCCAGGGGTCATTTTTAGAACATGGGACTTAGACATTGGTATTCTTGGCCAATTATAATTGGGGATACTATCAGACAAACATTTCTACCATTCTGGTGTAGCTCTACCACTATTCTTAAGTTTTTACTTAAGCCTGTTTTCATAAAATGACACATCTGAAAGTTTTTGAGAATTGTTTTCTTTTCCCTGGGTTCTTATCTTTGAGAGTCTGGTTCTGCGTGCCTTGAGTCTCTCATATTGGTACGCCTCTTTGATGCTTGCAGTGGAACAGGAATGTGGACATGGCAGGAGTACAGTAGGTTGCTGAATCCATATACTTCTGTTTATAAGTATTCATGAAGTTGGTTGGACCTCTGCATGAGAAAAAAATAACTTAACATGGTGGAATGTTATTTGTAGATAGTGCCCATGCACTAAGCTTAAGGCATGAGATGTTAGCATGCTGGTAACCCTAGAAAATGCGTGGAAAGTATCTAATAAATGCTATATTTTGAAACCAAGAACTTTATGTGTGCAGCTATGCAGTATCAGCGATGAAGCAGCACCCAATGAAGATATTATGTATGCTATTTTATATACATGATAATGATTGGTTTATTGGTTGTTTATGTGATAATCTCATATCTTCTGAATTACAGAGCAGACCAGGTTTCAGTTGGGCCTATTACTTTTCAGCAGGTATCATCACTGGCAATACAACTTGAGAATAAAACCATTTAGGGCAAATTTTCACCCAGGAGTGCAGTTCAGTTCCCACAAGGTATTTGCATCAAAATGCACTCCTTATACTTCCGTATACAGTAGATTTGCTCACCACTCAGTCCTTCCTGCCTTCCTTTCTGAATGCATGTATTGAGGCATGGAAATCCTGGGGCAACCCGCCACCTTATCACTAAGTAGTAGCTCCAGGCTCCCCAGGAAGCACAGAAGTCACTCAACAAAAGACCTTTTAGATTTTAAGTAGATTAAGTAGTAAATTAATGAGACATTGAGTGTTTCAATTAATGTTTTAGAGACAAATGTTTAGTTATTTCATTTAGATGAGATGTTCATGCATATATTAGATAGGGGGTCAGCCTACAGTCCTAGAGTACCTGCAGAATAACTGCAGAGTGGTCGGATTTTGGGCAGAAAGACCTCATTCCCTTGACCACGTGGGTGGTCTACGGGTGCCCTGCCTAGTTACCTGGGCTGACTGCATTTCCCCCAGCCCCTGCAGTTGATGATTTCCCCCTGACCTGGTTGATCCAAGCTCCAGAGTGATGTCACTTCCACCCACCAGTGACCATTCAATTCCAGTCTTCAGGGGTCCTGGGTTGAGCTGAAGATTGGGGCACTGGTGGCAGGTGGAAAAAAAGGGACATTGTAGAGGGCCAGTGGTTCTGGGACCAGTTCTCACCTAGTGTGTCCAGGTTGGGCACAGGTCTGCCCAACTAGAGCAGTGCAGGGCATGATTTGGAGTAAAAACATTTTTTATCTTAGGGTACTATAAGACTTAAAATGGGGTAATGTGAGCAGATGAACCATGATAGTTACAATTTTCCCGGGTGACTGTGCTACTAGACATTAGTGTCTCAAGACTGCAACTAATTTGTGCTTTACTTGCATTTGTGTGTATGTTGTAATGCATGTGTTGTAACTAATTCATTTAAAGTGCATATTTAAGGATGACATTTAACTGCAGCATTTTGTCTACTTTTTGTGTCTGTAAGTTACATAACCAGCATTAAAGGGCAAGGTCATCCTGCTTCTTGGGGTTCTCAATGTTTTTTTTTACCCATGAGCAACATTAAACTGTGAAAAGAGTCTAGGAGCAACATAGGCATGGAAAATGTTCCTGGTGAGGGGGTGTAAAATAAGGGATTTAATTGGTTATTTGATAGCTCTGTGTGGACTTGCATTCTAAAGGCTGTTCTGTTTGTTAATACACATGGTAATTAGTGAAACCAAAACTTGCCTCCAAGCCTGGAATTAAAAAATAAGCACCTGCTTTGAGGCCACTGGGAGCAACATCCAAGGGGTTGATGAGCAAAAATGAGTACTCACTGCAAATACATTAAAGTCAATGGATGTTTTTTGTTACTCCAAATACATTTTTTCTCAGGGGTTTTCACACTGGAAAAGCCAATAGGAAAGTTTGACTCCTGTTTGTGTATTGTTCTTCTGCAAAGGGCAGTGTGCACAAGTCTCACTATATAAATAAGGATACACATACAATATACATAGTGTGGCTCCACTGCTAAAGGACTTACCTTAAGGTGACCAGATTTTTGGAAAGAAATCTGTGGACAGTGTAGAACATGGCGACAACATTTTTAGACCACACCCACTTTGTAAGACACCCTCCCACTAACCACTTCCCATTTTACAAATATACCCTCGGTGAATATATTATTGAACATAGTGGATAATATCATGAATAACACCTCCAGAACTCACTGCAAGATGGCATAAAAGCAATTCCTAGTACAATACCCCCAGAATTCATAATAGTATGGCATAAGGCAATTCCTAGTACAATACCCCCAGAATTCATAGTAGGATGGCATATAGGCAATTCCTAGTACAATACCCCCAGAATTCATAATAGGATGGCATATAGGCAATATTGCTAATTAAAGGTAAGGAAAGGGTTTATGGTGGCACAATGGGAGAAATTAGGTGAAGCAGCTTAAACTTTGTAATGAAAGAGCATTGATAAGGCAACAGTGGGGGGAGTGAAACTGAATGAACAGGCAGAGAAAATAAACAGAACATAACCAGCATTTTCTGCCTGCCACTGATCGTCTGGGAGGAGGGTGGAGAGGGGGAATTTGCAGCATGCTGGGACAGGATCCTGCTGTTCTGATCAGTCTGTCAAGTCCACAGAGATTTCAATAGTTAGTATTTAGTATACGTCAAAAAACCCCAACAAAATGTAACTTTTAATTTGCAAAGCCTTTATTAAAAAATAACTTAATGAAACACCACTTTTGCTTCTCTTCAAAAAATGGCGACAAGGCGACCATCCATCCTGGGGCAGTTGATTTCTCCTCCCTGGCTATCTCTCCTGGCCTCCCTATGTCTGGCACGATCTTCTCTGCCGGCGAGATTGCGGCAGCGAAACCCGTTGCCTTCCAGTCTGAACCCTCCTCCTGCTATAGCCTCGCAGCCCAGAGACCAGGGAAGGACCACCACATCCACAGTCAGGGGAAGGGGCACAGTTCTAGCCGCAGTTGCAGCACCCAGTACTCTCAATACACAATCATTAGCTCCCCTTTTCACTGTGCAAGAGACAGGGGGAAATCCCTTGAGCACAAATCCAAGAAAATGGCTCCCAGCAGTAGACAGCCAGCTTCCTCTTCTCCTTCAGGCACTTCTTTATGCAGCAGTACTGGCACTGGTTGTGGTGGTGCTAGTCTATGGGGCAGTTGGTATTACACCCTAGTCTTCGCACACCATGCACTCAATGAGCTGCTGCTGACTCTGCCTCACAAATCCAAGGACAGCACCGGCAGAGACATTGAGCTTCTTCTTCTCCTCAGGATCAAATCCCCCCAGACCACAGCCATAATCTGTCTCTCCAGCACTTTCTGGGCCCAAGATATGGCAATGGTAGTTAGCAGCTGAGAGATCCGCAGGAGGATGTTGCAGGGGGAAATCTGGGGGGCCGCAACCCGGGGGGCTAGGGAGCAACAAAAAGTTCTCTCAGCCACTCCCCCACATGCTACAGACCCCCAGTCATCCTGGACCTCCATCACCCTGGGTGAGGCTGGAGACAAGGGGCAGCAGGGCTTGGGGCAGAGTCAGCAGCACATCAAGTGTGTGGTGTGTCCAGCGCATGCTGGTGTAGTGCCAACCACAGCTGCCCCATAGACCAGCACCACCACAACCAATGCCAGTAGTATTTGTTTATTTTTTGTGTTTTTTTTTTTATTTGAAGTTACTGGTCCTTTATAGAGATAAATTTTTACATTTTTTAACTCAAATCGAATTTGGACAATTCCCTAGTCGAATTACACTGATATAGACTCAAAATTTCAATTTCAAAAATTCGAATTTTCAATTCGACCCTTGATAAATCTGCCCCATAGTAGAACCAGGCTATACTTATTCTCATGACTCAGGGTTGGGTCAGTGTGGTTATCAATGACCAGTTTAGCCAGTTTTCAAAATAGAAAATCATGCCAACCATTGACCACCATCTTCAAGTGAATGGAATCATCGCTCAACCCAGACCTGCTGGAATCTGTAAAATCTGTGTGTAAGGTTAGTAAATTTCGGCCCGCTCAATAGAGCCTCCAAAAATTTAAGTATCAACTTACAAGGTGGCCTGCTCTATGGATTCTGTCACCATTCCTTTACTGCATTCTAAGTTTTAATTTCAAATGTTTTATGATCACTCCTGAACAAATATACAAATGAAGTGATTTACAATATAAAAAATCTCCAGACCTAAAAAAAAAAAAACCCACTGGATTTATTTTTAACAAGAAAAATAGCTGAACGTTAATGGAACAATGTAAGTGTTGTAAGTGAAGCCTTGTTTTATACGTTCGGCCAACTACAATATAAAGCTTTTGCAAACAACTTATGTCATCTATTAAATCCTTTTAAATGAAAACCTCAAATTAGAATACTCTGTAAAAATGTGCATGTAAAAAACCTTACCCTGCAACGATATCTGAATAGTAAAGTCCAAGCCAAAGAAAACAAGCCTGAAATGTTTTATTGTAACTAAATGGAATGATTTTTATTTAGGTGGATACCAGTTTTAAAATATTATGTTGGATTTGAAACGGGTCCCAATTATGGGTCCCATTAGCACTTTGTCTCTGTAAAACACTCACAAAATTTCACATTCGTTTTCAGTATTGTTACATCATCACATCAGTGGCATCTGTTGGAATGGGATAATTGATATAAAATGTGTTTGCAGAAGAATATAGATCTCAGTGGTTTATTTTGTGGAGCCTGTGTTGATGCTGTCAAATCTGTAGCTATGTTATATTGTGTCATGAACATTTATTACAAGCAAGGTTTGGAATATTTAGAGCAGTGATCCACAACCAGTAGCTCATGGGCCCTCAGAGCAGGTGCTTATTTTTGAATTCCAAGCAAGTTTTGGTTGTATAAAAAACATATTGTGCCAAGTATAGCCTCTTGTAGGCTGCCAGTCCACATAGGGGCTACCAAATAGCCAATCACAGCCCTTATTTGGCACCCCAAGGAACTTTTTCATGCTTGTGTTGCTCCCCAACTCTTTTTACATTTGAATGTGGCTCATGGGTAAAAAAGGTTGGGGACCCCTGATTTAGGGACTCTGTAATACTGAATGGAATGCATTTTAGTAGTCATATTAAAGGGGCAATATACATGTTTTTGCCACATGAGCCCAGTACGGAGGGTTTATGTTGGAACTGCCTATTATTGTACCCATTGGAACATTACCGTTTGATTTTTTTCATTATTTTTAGAAATGTTATGGTTTGTCTTGAAAGTTCAATAATTTTTTTTTTTAGTTCTTTAACATTCAAGTTTTATTTTAATTCAGAAATGTAATGCTTTTGTAATGCAGGGTATCCCTAACTCAGAAC
>CM044432.1:191202478-191215600 GCA_024363595.1 Xenopus borealis
TATATATATAACTCCTACAAAAAGTCTGCACTCTCAGGACTTATAAAAATCTATATATATACATCCATCTATCTGTCCATTTGTTAATTATCTATTATCTGCCTAGCTATCATCTATGTATACATCTACAATATCTATTTATCTATCCTCATCTATCTCTGCTTATGCACAGCTGATATTGTGTGTTGTCTTCATGGATCTGTCTCCAAATGTTGCAAGAGATGTTGGTACAGTGGGGCATTAAGGTTAAAGGAAGGCTGAGATGATGAGCTGGTTGATGGCTTAGCTTAGAAAATTGATTTTGCAGTTCAGTTAGATGTAGCTAAAAAGATCCCTGCAGATGTTGTGCAGATGTGGCTCTGCTTCCTTTTGCTGCCCCAAACAAATGGATGGTTTTGAAAATGTCAGGTTTCAATGGAGTGGAGAGAACTGCAAAAGGTACATATTTGTGGTTTACTGTATATTGTCCAACCTCCTTCATTCTATAGAACACTCTGTTTTTAACTGTATTTGATGACCAAAATATGTTGCTAAGAGCACCCTCTAATATGACACCAAAAAATGTAATGTTAAAATAAATAAACTGCATTAAATGTTAGAATTGGACACTGTGACGCTCTAGTTTTTCATGGACAAATTGAATTTTAAAGAAAGGTATTGTCACAAATTCCCATTATTCTCTAGGGGGATTTCTGGTTTTATTAAATATGATAGGCCCCATCAGTTTCTGCCAGGTTTAATCATTGGAGCAGAAAACCTCAGCCAAAGCCACAGTTATTTTCTTTTAAACTTGCAGGGGGCCCTGACCACCATTTTGTGTAAGGGGCTCTGGCCACCAATTTCTTTTTTAAAGAGGGTCCCTGGGCAACATTTATTTTAAGTTGTAGTGGGCCGTGGCCACCAATGTTTTTTAACTATTAGGGTAGCCTAATAACCAATGACCCTTATTAGCACTGTGGGTTTGGGGAGTAAATGTTTTTCTTGAATGGATTTCTGATGGCAGCTCTGTCTGTGAGGTCCAAGGATCTTAAACTGATGAAAAAGGAGGCCCCGGCCAATATTATCACCCTACATCATTTGGATAGGGCAGTTAGTGAATAGCCAACTACTGAACTCACCTTTGTTAGGAAGTGATAAAAGTAGGCAAGCTAGTTGATTAGCTGAGGCTCTACCACAGAGTTGGGAAGAGTTGGGAAGGGGTTAGTACCCCAGACCGTTTCTGGGCAAAAAGAGCCTTGAAGAGGTGTTCTTTCCCAGACCAGAGACACAGGCCATTGAATAAATCAGAGACTCATGATGGTGGGCACTGTCCTGATTGTGACTGAGAATGTCTGAGGGACCTGTGTGAAGTTGTATCAGTGTATTTTAATAAAACAAGATCTATGAGACTTTCAGATGAACTACAGTCTACACCCAATAACATGGGTGTTAGTCTAAGGGCTAATTAGCCCATACTGCAGAAAAAAGGTATCATTCCTCCCGTTACACCCTTCTCTTGAAATTGCAAAACATTGCACTTCCCAGAAGAAACACTCCTTCTCTAAATCACTTTCAGTGTTTAATCACTGCACATTCTCTGGAAAAATGTTTCCATTCCACCTCAATATAGATGTAAATATTCATTCTTAGGCAGTTTTACTTCTTAAATCTAAACAGAGAGTTTCCTAAAAAAAACCTGCTTCCTGAAGGCGTCCGTGCCAAGAAAAATACCTCTTTAAAACAACAAGAACTTATTGCTGCAGCTTTGGGCAGAAGATGTCAAAATTAATTGGACTCAGCCATATTTTTCCTTGACCACTTTTTTTTTGCTTTTCAGTTCTGAATTCATGGTTCTCATTTAGGTGTGTCAGGTTTCTGCTACTTAAAGTAGTCAAATATCTCCTTGTGAACATTGCAGATTCAGGTAATATTTTATAGTCTGGCTTTAAAACCAATTAGTCTTAGTAACAGTTAATGCTTTTTGTATTTTACCATTATTTTATATTGTTAAGGGAAAACTTACCCAAACTAATTCACAATTGGCTTTTTATGCTTTTTACCAAGGGGGTTATATATCAAAATCCTAAATTTTTTACCCCCCCCCCATTTATCGATACATTTCCATGAAGATTTCTTGTACAGGAAAAGACTCGATAAAATTGTGAAAAATTACTATTCTTATGACTTTTTCAGATTTGATGCCTGAAACCTGCTACTTTTTTAGATTATCGCCTGAAAATCACAAAGCTGTATTATTGAGTGTAACCCAGTGCAGATCTTCTAATTGTTAATGGGACATCTGTCATTGACTTCTACATGTACTCAGCAGGTCTGAGATGGATACCATCTGTGTTTAATAGTCATGAAAAAAAATCAATTTTTTGTTTTCTCCAAAAAATGGTGCTTTTCCCGTTAAAAGTCTGATAAATTTTTTTTTATAAATAACCCCAACCAAGTTTGGGGGTGTGCCAATATTTATTGTCCTCTACCTTTTTAAAATTGTAAGCTCTAGGGCCTTCTTTACCTCCTGTATAAATATATATTTTTATGAAACTTGCATGTTGAACATATAAACCCTTCTATTGTACTGGGGATAAATTGGCACACTAAAGGTTGTACGATGGTGAAAAATGTCAATAGTATGAATCTTCTACACTACTCATGTTCAGGCTGGCCTACTAACTGGATTAATACAACATAGGATTCAGGTAACAACTAAAGATGCCTACTGTTTAAATAGATACAGTACATCAAGCCTGCTCCAAAATGGATAAAATTGAGAGTACACAATGCATCAAGGTACTTGAGTTCAAACACAATCCAACTCTTCTATTTGGTTGTCAATGTGTCCAACCAGCCTCTTTTGACAGCAGTGTATATCTTCACCTAGTGATGCTGGGGAACCCCGATGCTACAGCTAATGTGGACCTCATGAATTGGAAGTCCCCTTGGGTACAAGGTTCTATAAGTATGGTCCCTAACTGTCAATCAATAAAGAGGGGCTTGACCCGGGAGGTCCATATAAGTGAGAGAGTGGTTGGCTCAAGCCTCTTGAAAGTATGTCCCAGGTGAGAATCTTATCATCCTACATAATTTGGATAGGATGGGATGCTAATGCTAGGGTTTCCACAGTGGGTTGTATCAATACTCCTGGGCAAGTGACTCAGATGCAAATGCAGGAACTTGCACCTGATTTGCACAAGCACACGTGTCTACTAAAACACTTGGCATTACATGTGCATCTGAAATTGTACTTTGCACAATGTACTTCATGGATTTTTGAGTAGGTCTTATGACTACAGACTAGCCAATCACTTCAAGTTCAGCCCACCATCCATCTGTGACCTATAAGAAAAACAATTGGCCAGCACAAACCTACCTACATCACATGTGACCCTATTTATCAGCACTGGCGTAACTACCTACCTCCGTAGTCACAGGGGAGTGGTCAAGAGAGGGGCCCAAACTGTGGGGTCTGCTGTATCATAGTCCCCCTCCCTGACCTCTTTTACCATCAAAATGTCTTTGCTGTCCAGGTTTGTGAAGTGCAGAGGAACAGGTCAGGTAGGGGACCAGGGGAAGAGGACTGTTAACATCGGGCCCTCTTAGGTAGGCTTTTTGTTGACCCACACACCACTATTATCATGTCTGTACTGTCAAACTTATGTATTGGTCTGGTTTTAAAAAGGAATGACCAGGCTTCTTTAAATTATTCAATGATGATAGTATTTTCCTACATATACTGAAGCCCCCCATCCC
The DNA here is from genome assembly GCA_024363595.1 of Xenopus borealis. Lineage (NCBI taxonomy): Eukaryota > Metazoa > Chordata > Amphibia > Anura > Pipidae > Xenopus > Xenopus borealis. The sequence goes on from CM044432.1 coordinate 191,206,217, forward strand.
CCATTAACATCACAACATAAAGGCAGCTTTCTAAGAGCTATACAAGTTGGTAGAAAAAGAGGGCTACATTTTGGCCTAAAACACAAAGGGAGCAATGCCTGATATCCCCCTGAACTATGTATGCAGAGAATAATCAATGTAAAATTATCATATGTACTCTGGCTACAGGCTATATTAGAAAAGAATCAAACATAGTTTCCAGGCACATTCTGCACTTAGCTCTCAGTCTCAGTTTATAGTCCTAGTGGGTTTTGCTTGAACAAACATAAACATGTATCAGATTGGTACCACTTGCTCCTTAATTTAAATACATTGTGGTACGCCACAAAGAGCAGCTTACCAAGCATGACTAGTAGTAACGCAACCGTAAAACTACTTTAAGGAGCACCAGGGAGATGTGTGTATCCAATTAACTGCAATAGAAGCTGAAAGAAATATTACAGGAGAGGGTTAGGTAAATTCCACAAAGGTATTCGGGTATTTAAAAGAGGGAACGAGTATGGGGGGTTGTTGATGATGGACACAGTAAAGCATTAGTGATGGTGGAGGGAAAACAAGGAAACAGAAAAGCAAGCAATTGAGCCTTAGCATGTCCCATGAAATGGAGATAGGAAACCTCTAAATATGGAAACAGGGGCCTTTTTGGAGTGGATTCTTTGCACCCTGGTTACAGTGGGAGGAACATCAAGACTTACAGATTCAACACTGGCTTCCATTTGAACACATTGGTTAAAGCCAACATGACCATAAATAATGTTGCCCAAAGAAAGAAGGTAGTAGCAGGGACCATAGACATGGTGGGGCCATTAAACTGCAGCCATAACAGTTAATATAATAATTGTGTCACAGGTTATGAATAAACAAAGTATGTCCTAACAACATTAGCCTGCTGCTTTCTTTAACTAGGAGGGTTTTTGATTAAAGTTTTGAATTTGTGCCAAGCCAATGAACAGAACCAATAATGGAGAATGTTCACGTGAAACCTCATTCATTATAATGAAATTAAAATATCTGTGATTCTTTCATTATTGCTATAAAAGTGACTAATATTACTGGATGTAGGGTGCTAGCCTCATCAGGGTTGACTAAGATGGAGAGATATCCTGACCATTTTTGAAGGTCTTGGATGGTTGCACAGTGTTAACATTGGGGTTCTAGTTTTTATCCCAGCTAAGGCAATATTTGTAAAATGTACTCTGATTTACTGCCTTTATCCAAAAACATCCAGGCAGGTCAACTGATGATAATTGATGATAAAAGTGGCCAAATTATGTGATAGTGGTCTCCAGTAGGACTAATGCAATCGATGTACAATCTCTCTAGTTGAATATGTAGTGCTATATAAAGGATAACAATAATAATGTCGACGAAGTGGATACCTTGCTTATACAGGTATGGGATTTACTGTATTACCTGGAAACCCGTTATCAAGAAAGCTCTGTGTTTATCAAAATAATCCAACTTTTTCAAAATTAATATTTTTTCTCTGTAATAATAAAACAGTACCTTGTACTTAATCCCAACTAAGGGGCAGATTTGCTAAAGGGCAAAGTGGCTAACGCTAGTGACAATTAGCCAGCGTTACCATCCGCCCTTGTATGGGGGCTTCCAATGGGTCTTCCCGACCGATATCTGGACACAATATCGATTGGGAAGGTCGGATTTTCTTCTGACCGACCCATCGGAAGTCCATTCCACTTCTCATAATCCAATTGTTCGCCAATAGGCCCGAACGCTCGGATTATAGCCTAGCCAGTTAGTGGCATATCAGGGAAAGATCCTCTCATTTGGCGATGCTGCCAAACAAGCGGATCTTTGCATCAATGACCAGCTTTAGTGCATTTGCACCAGGGAAAGTGGTGCAAGGGGTGCGAAGCTGATGGTGAAAATTCACCCATTAATCTGCCCCTAAAATATAATGTCTTATTGAAAGCAGAATGCTTGTGACCTGGGGCTTTCCAGATAAGGGATCTTTCTATAATGTAGATCTTCATACCTTAAATATACGAGAAAATCATGTAAACATTAATTAAACCCAATAGGCTGGTTTTGCTTCCAATAATTGATTTATTATATCTTAGTTGGGAAGTACAAGATAATTTAATTAAAACAGAGTCTACTGAAAATGGCCTTCGCGTCAATCAGAACTTTTTGGATAAGGGGTTTCTGGTTTATGAATCCCATACCTGTACTATATCCATTTTAGTATAAAAATAATGAATTATAAAAATATAAAATCATTATTTTGTGGAAACACCAAATTGAAATCCCAAACACAATATTTTTTAGCCTAAGAATATTTATGAAAAATATTTGTTGGAAGGGCAAAAATGAATTCAATCAATTGCTATAAAGAACTTTATTCTAAACACGGAATGTTTCACCTCATCAATATGGTTTTTGTGGCCAAGCTCCAAAATTGCAGTTGACTGATATTCCTGCCATTTTTGTAACATGCTCTAGGCTGGTGACTAACGTTTTTTTTCTAAGGAGTGTCCATTTTTTCCTAATGAAGTGTCATGTGGGCATGACATGTTGCTGGGTTTCTTTATAAAAATAAGGAACATATGAAAAGAACCTTGTTTCTAAAATAAAATCATTTGAATGCTTTCACATCAGGCCTGACAGCTGCAAACACCATCAACCATTGTTACATCATTTAAAGTACAAGCATGTTATGATAGAACAGCTTGTATAGTATGGGTGTAGGAGACCCAGGGACATTGGTGGCACTTAGGGCGTCCCATTCCCACCAGGCTGATGTTTTTCTCTTGAGCGTTTTGTATTGCTGGCTCAATCCAATGATTAATGACCCTATGGAGACTTGTTGGCAGAAGACCTTATCAACGAGGCCCTCACTTAATGTTATTTCCTAACATGCCCAAATGGTGTAGGCTGATTTTTTTTTTTTTTGCCAGACAGGCAAACAGGGTCCCTCAATGAGCAACTTTAGACAAGCCACAATTCTTTCTGTCAAATGATATAAATTTATTTGAGGGAATATGTCAAGCCCAGTCAGGATTCAAACACTTGTGCGGGGGGTTTCCCATTCCCCAGTTCTGACCTTGGCCTGTTTCTAGCCCAGGACTTGGCCCAAACCATGAAAGGAGCCGAAGTTGAATTTCTGAATCCATGAACGGACTTGAAGCCACAAAAGAAGCCGAAGTTGAAGTCCTGAATCTTTTATAGGGGGCCCAGGCGCAAACGTTATTTTTTAACTTAGTGGAGGCCCTGACCATCAATGATTTTTTTTAAAAACTTTTATGTAGGCCCTGGTGCCAATGCTTTTTTTTTTTAACTTATAGGGGGGCCCCTATCAATGGCTTTTTATAACTTGTGGGTTTACTGTTTTTATCACTGACATCTGTGTGATCTTTTAACTGTATTGGGCACTGTTGTGGAGTGGGTGGGGCCCAGAGAGCCTGAAAAAAAGGAGATTTGCCACTGGATGACTAATCTCCCCGATTCTGAGAGTGTGCCACCCCCGAATGAGCTGAGATTTGTACGTAGTGGTGGAGTTATCTGTGTTGAGAGTTCTCTTGGAACCAGACCTGTGGATGCGGTATCGTGTAGGAGACTTTACATATTAGCTCCACTTCCATGTAAACAGAATTTAATGAATTGCTTAAATCCCCTGCTGTCCTCTTCCACTTCTACGCTGTTTTATTGCCTATAGACTTTGTCATTCGAGGTTGAGACGAAATGCTTATCTTGCCCTTGTTGGCCATCACTTTTTCATTTTCTATTTTTACGACGCCTATTGCTTTTTTGCAGCTGCTATTGCCTTGCCTGTAAATTCTAAAATATGTCGATGTCCCTTCTGCCTTGTAAAACCTAAATGCACATTTCTAGTTTCCTATTTCTTGTTTCATAGGTCTGCGCACACCTTGGTATTGAGCTGCACAATGATTGTGTAGTTTTATGATGTCTTTGTACAGGCTATGGGGAAATGTAGAGGGCTGTTCCTGCTAAATTTAGCTTGGTGCAGGGGAATATCTATGTTGGAAGAGCTATATATTATCTCTTTATACTGTTTAAGAGCAAACTAAGGAGTTGTATCTTCTGAATGTGAACTATGCTTAGTACAGGGACATACCTATGCTGCCAACCTTTTGCTTTATCTCTGTATTGTTAAGAACAATGGAAGGTGTTCTTCTTGATTTTGAGTAAGATCACTTACTAACACCTTATTTGTGGGGTTCCTGTCCTTGACTTCCACTAAGGTGTCTGCCTGCCTTACATTTCAACCTTCTCCTCGTCTTCGTTCCTCAAGTACTCCAACATTTCCAGTCCTTTGAGTAAGATGATGTCTAAAGAGAACCATGGCATCACTCCCATTTCACACCTCCTATGTTTAGACTATTATAGCTTAGAGGGCTGTCCCTGCTATGGAATATTGAAATAACAAGCAATCTTGGGAAGGAAGTGTTTTACTAGGGACTCTTGGGCCAATCGGAGAACCAAAGCTTAAGGGTCTTTGTTGCCACTGACTGAGCCAACTTTCCTTACCATCAAGCACCCCATCCCCCACTTTGTGCAATATCATACTGATAATATCCAGTGAATGGAAACCTTTACAATGTAAACACCTGACCTTTGCCAACTTAGAGAGGCATCAGTCCAGTGGGTAAGTGAAGACCTGTATATTATGACTGATTTTTACTTTTTAAAATGTTATAGAGATCTCCCTCCTCTCTTCACTCAGTACCTGAAGCTTGACCACCCTCCTCTCTTAGGGGCACTATAGAAAGAATATAGGGGGTCACTTACTATAAGGGTATGGTGCAAAGTTGGAAAAAAAACAGGAGCAAGTCAGCATGATTTTTGCACCCTGCCCATTGGCAAGAATATGCACTCCTTAAGTCTACTTGAAAATGTAAACATCAAATAAACCCAATAGGCTGGTCCTGCTTCTAATAAGTATTAATTGTATCTTAGTTGGGGTCAAGTACAAGCTACTGTTTTATTAATAAAGAGAAAAAGGAAATCACTTTTGAAAATTTGGATGAAATTAAGTTTATGGGAGATGGCCTTTCAGTAATGGCCAAACTACTTGAGATTTCTGGATAACTGGTTCCAGATAATGGGTCCCATACCATACAATCTGACTGCACCCATTGGGACTACAATACTTCTTTCGCCTCTCCACCTACTAAACCTTACTAATAGTGCTCACCCCTCAGTTTACTTATGGTATGAAATACTGGCGTGTCAGGTGCTCACTTTCCCTCATGCTCCACATCCAAAATGGCGGTGCCCGTGACTGCCGCGGTTCTGACAAAAATGCACCAGCGCACAGGTACATGAGGTCATAATTCAAAATAAATAGATGCTGTGGACCAATGCCCGAGTATAGGTCTTGCAGGTTTTCCTGGCTCTGATTATTATTTGACTGGAGCCTGACCATCTTGTCTGGTCTCCTGACCTTGTTGATTGCTGCCTGCCCTGATCTCTCCACCTGAACACAATAACAAACTTGCCATAAACCTTTGGATATTGGACTCTCTGAGGTTTATTTATCAAAGAGTGAAGTTAAGAGTGAAGTTCTAGAACTAGAGGGAAATTCCACAGCTCTCAATTCATTTCTATGGGATTTTGAAAGTTCTATTTATCAATGGGTGAAGTGAAAGTTCACCCTTTGATAAATACTCCTTTAAAAATCCCATAGAAATGAATGGAGAGCAGCAGAATTTCACTCTAGTGGCGGAACTTCACTCTTAACTTCACTCTTTGATAAATATACCCCTCTGTGTGCGGATATCTCCTAAGTCCCTACTCCTACCCATTGGTGCAGCTTAGCCTTGACATGGGGGCACTCACTTTGTAGGTTTGTCTAATGTATATCACATCCTCAGAGTCTCATATATGTAAATCTGATTTCCTCTTCCCATCGATAAAAGAGTAAAGAGAAAATAAACACCCAGGGGGTACACTAGGCTACATATGGATCAGACATGTCTAGAGTTCATGCATTATTGCATGTTGATGAGATTTTTTTCCAGAATTATATAGCACATATTAACCTCACATTTACATATGAAGTTGCACACATCCAAATGATCATCTTTTATTTAGAAAGATGTCAATTTATCATTGGGCTGTGAACAGTGAGCTCAGTAGCCGAGCCCATATGCCGAGCCCATATTCTCAAACAGATGTTATGAGCGGAATAAGTCAAAAGCCTATCAAGCTGATTGTCTGATTGTCAGAGTATGACTCCCAGCCTGGTATTTCAAAATGTGGCCATTGCCTACTAATTAGTTCGGTTATGATTTGCAAACTGCTCGGCAGAGCCAGCCAGTGAAATAGGGCTCTGTGAAAGAGTTGCAGAGCCAAAGCATCTCCAAGCAAAACAGAGGATTTGTTTAAACTAATTTAGGAGTTTGTATATTAAAATGCTCGGTTATAGAGAAGCCAGATCAAACACAGTCGGCTGTGGCATTAAATGAATTTACTGGGATCTGAAGAAGGTGAGGGGGGGGAGCTAAAGGTCATTTTCCTTGCAACATCACACATCATATTATATAAAACCAGTCCGCCGAGGATTGCTCAGTCTGTTTTTCATCACGCCGAGTAATTATTCCAGGTTGCTGTCATGGCCAAGATCTTGCTACTATTTATTTATTTTCCAGGGGATGGAAAATTGAAGAAAAAAAAAAGGAGGGTGGCACTACGTGTTTCGCAAAATACATGCATAAGCAAGAATTGGATTAAAATGCAAAATGGGTTGAAGGAGAACTAAAGCCTAAGTAAAGAAGTGTGTATAAATGTTGTACATTTGGTTTTGTGCTTGTGTATCAGCCCGCAGCAACCTCAGCCCTTTAGCAGTAAAGATCTGTGTCTCCCCAGTAGATGCCCCAGTAGCTCCCCATCTTCTTTTCTACTGATTCACTGATTCACATGCTCTGTGCTGCTGTCACTTACTGAGCTTAGGGACTCACTCACAATAAACATTACCCATAGAAATATCACCTTGATAAAAGGCTACATGGCATCTCAGAAATCCACCCAGTCTGCATTAGAATTTAATCAGGGTGGCTGGCCCACACATGCTCTCCTGATTGGCTGCTGCCTAGAGACCTTGTACCGCATCAGTAGCCCGACGTTGGCACATGCATGCATCGCTTCATTGTTAGCGCATGGCCACAACGCTTCATTTTTAGTGCAGGTCCAGGGGGACTTTAGAAGCCGGGAGGGGGCCCCCTGTGACTGCCAAGAGGGCCCTTCATGTTGCAGTCCCGGTGGGCCCCCATTACTCCAATCCATCCCTAAATGTAATAATCAACCCTGTAGTATCAACTTCTTCTGTGTTTTCAGCCCTGAGCTCACTGATCATGTGCAGTGCCACTGGCACATACAAGATGGACTAATAGGATCCAGAGGCTAATTTTGAAGATCTGGATTATTAATGTTATAGGAAAAATTGCTCATCAAATCCGACCTTTTGCTCAAATAACATGATCTGCTTAAGGAAAGGCCTATCCAATTGGGGGTGTCAAACGTTAGGCACCCCAAGTGATTATATTTACTTACCTCACTGTCCCGGCCTGGGGTTATTCCAGTGAGCACCACGGAGTGATCCTCTTCCTTCTTCTTTCTTCAAATCTCCCAGGTCAGACACATGCGCTATAGAAACAGTACAGTTTTCTGCTGATAGGAGCACCCGCCCAGGGTGTGGGGTAAGTATATATAATCACTTGGGGGTACCTGACTTTTGGCACCCCCAATTAAATAGGCCTTTCCTTCTCCTTTAAACAGTTTCCTGGACAACAATTGTAGAGTTACTGCAAATACTAGATAAAATACTTCATTTGCATCCAATTCTTTCATAAAACTCATTATTATAGCTTCACTTCCATCTAATTGCCCAGACCACCACCCATATTTAAAGACATCAGACCACTATTAAAGTGATGGGTGTGGGGGGTGCTACAACCACATGGTAGTTTGGCCATTTTTTCTGAAGACCAAATGCACAATAAAGCCCTGTACTAGCTGCTTCTATGAGAAACAAACCTAATGTTCTGCTTTATTATTTCCAGCATACCCTGAGTTTAGCTTCTCAAAAGCAGCCCAGAGCTCACTGAGCATGTGCAGTGCCACTGACACACTAAGATGACCGAATAGGATCCAAGATGGGGCGGTGTGGGAACTAATTTGGAAGGTCTGGATCATAACTGTTATAGAGCTATTAAGAGCAGTTGAATATGAAAAGAAAAGGTGAAAATAAACATATAATATAACTAACTAAGCAGTTTTCTGGATTGACTGTAGATTTATAGAGGTGGTTCACTTTTACATGAACTTTTAGTATGTTATAGAATGGCTAATTCTAAGTTACTTTTTCCTTAACCTTCAATGTTTTCTTTTTTACAGTTTCTGAATTATTTGCTTTTTTCTCCTAAATCTTTCCAACCTTCACTGGAAAAACATCTACCAATAAACGCTCTGTAAGGCTACAGCTTAATTGTTTGTGCTGTTTTTTTAGCCAGGCCTACCTTCTATTCATATTCCAGTCTATTCATATTAATGCATGGTTGCTAGGGTAATGTGGACCATAACAACTGGATAAAGTTGCAAATGGAATAAAAAGTGAAATAACTTAAAAACCACAAAGAATAAAAAATGAAAACCAATTGCAAATTGAATCACTTTCTACATCATATTAAAAGTTAATTTGAAGGTGAACAATCCCTTTAAATACTAGTTGAACTCATTATGATTGTATTACACCTGCAAAATTAAGACATGAGGTATGGATAGGGTTGACATCTTTTTTTTGGAAAAAAAACTGGCATTCCTGTATATTTAATTTTTTTCCCTATTAATAACATTGGGGTCAAGCATCATTTTTACAGGCCAGGTGGCAACCCTAGGTATTGCAGACTTTCTCTAGAACAGTTGATGTTTATTGCTGTGAGTCCTTTATAAAAGATAGACAGACAGGTACAACCTTTTCTCCTCACTTTCTCCTCTGTCCCTTCCTCTAGCACTGCCAGAATGGCCTCCATATTTCCTGTTCCTGTATGCTTTATTCACTTTTTTATTACCAACAACTTTCACAGTTAAACTTAGGAAGCACTGCCTAAACTAATTATAAATTAACTATTTAATAATTCACATTTTGCCTCCTTACACAGCTCCTTTTAAAACAATTTTTGGAACATTACATTTCTTCAAAATCCAATTAAAAACGATAACGAAGTCAAGAATGCAAGTCCATTTGAAAGGCAATATCCCCTTGAACGAACTGTTTTAGAAGTAATTGAATGGAAGATTTGCGGGTCACAAAGAGGCAACTTGATGTATGTGCCATTTCCTATTTATTTGGCCGCTACTTTATTCAGCATAAACTCCATGATTTTGTGTTTGTGAAAGCCTTGT
>CM044432.1:191226815-191274171 GCA_024363595.1 Xenopus borealis
TATTTCCTCTGTAGTGATATCAGCGTTTAGTGTAGTGAGGTTGTCTTCTGTGAATCGGGGCAGATTGAGGGTTTCTAGGAAGTTTGTAATTTGATCATCATGAGTCCCTTTATCTTTGTATGTTGATTTTAGATTGTATAGTTTGCTGTAGTAGTCATGAAACTGTGAGCCGATCTGTTGTGGGTCATATGTCAAGTGGCCTGAGGGGAGTTTAAGAGAGGTTATCCTTGTTTGTGCTTGTTGGTTTTTTAGTCTCCGAGCTAATAGGGTATGTTGCTTATCAGCTTTCTCATAAAAGAGCTGTCTGGTCCAGAGGATAGCTTTTTCTGCTTGTTTTTGTTTGTAAGCCGCCACTTCCCTACGCTTTCTATTAAGCTGTCTCAGTAGGGTTTCTGAGTTTGTTAAATTATATTGTGTTTCCAGATCTCGGAGTTGCCTATGTAGTGTGAGGTAATTGGTCTCTCGGGATCTTTTTTTATGGGCTGTGAGGGTGATAAGGTGTCCTCTTATTGTGGCTTTGTGGGCCTCCCATAACATGGCTGGGGAGTCTACAGTACCCTCATTGATTTTGAAGTAGTCTCTGAGGTTTGTTTCTATTTGTTTAAATGCCCCAGTGTCATGTAGTATGGTTTCGTTGAGGCGCCAGTGTGTTTCCCTTTGGGGCAGCTTAGATCATTCTAGAGTAAGGGTTATGGGGGCATGGTCTGACCATGTGATGGGGAGAATTTCTCCAGAATGTCTTAAGTGTAAGCATGGGTGTGATATAAAAAAGTAATCAATACGTGAGTGGGTTTTGTAGACTGGGGAGTAAAAGGTGTATTGCCTTTCTGTTGGGTGTTTAATGCGCCATGAGTCAAAAAGTTGTGCTCGTCTTATAGTTTGTCTGAATAGCCTGGTCATGTTGTGGGCTGCCTTGTCTGTTGATGGGTGAGACCTGTCCAATGTTTTGGAGTATGTTAAGTTGAAATCCCCACCTAGTATGATGTGCACTGCATTTGTTTCTTGGGATCTGTGTATAATTTTCCTTAAAAATTTGATTTGTTTCCTATTTGGGGAATATACATTTATAAGCAACACTTGTCTTTGAACATATGTCCCTAACAACATTAGATAGTGCCCATTGGGGTCGTGGATGATCTGTTCGACTGTAAGTGGGCAATCCTTGTGAATAAGGATAGCTACCCCTGCCTTTTTATGAGGGACTGAGGAATAAAAGCTCTTGGGATACTGCTTAGAGGCAATCTTGCCTGGGCCGTCTCTTGAGAAATCATAATATTCTTTTAAACACATCTGTGATGACCAATTAGATGAGTCACTCTGGTTTTGCCAAGCAACGAGGAGAAGCTGGAAGGTAGTGATGTTTATTTCCTTAATGTGACCTTAGATGTGGGTAGGGAAGCAATCAAGCAGTTCGTAAATCAGCAGGATTTAATCTGAAATGTAAATTATTTTGTCCAAAAGGTATTTTCAGTTTTGTGTTTTTTCGACAGGGACAATTGGATTCCTTATTTATAACACAATAACTGAGCAAAGCTTCATACCAGCTGTTCCGAATCCTACATGAATTCACAACTTGCAAATGTTTTTGATCAATTAAAGCAACACTGTAAACAGCAACTTCCCATTCCTTTGAGCAATAAGAAACATATATGATCCCATAGTTACTCCTTACTGGAGATTCCTGTCTCATCTCATAAGGGCAAGTTGTACCATAAAACATGAAATAACAAATAGAATAAAAAATGTGTAAATCTCAGAGAAAAAAACATTCCCATTTCAATTCAATCTGTTGTACAGTAACTGTATTTTCTGGGCTCCACGGAAAAATAATTTGAGGGTCTCCCTGAAAATTTAGAAGACATTTTGTGCAAACATGCATTTAAAATGCCCATCAAAGAAGGTCCCAATAAGAACCTATGTTTTCCAGAAAAGAATATAGATCCCTACAATCTAATAAAGATCTCATCATTCGAAAAGCAGATAAAGGGGGAAGCATTGTGGTACTAAATAAACAAGATTATAATATAGAAGCATTGAGACAATTAAATAGCCCAGGTCACTACACTAAAATTGATAATTTTGATAGACATTATGGTTGAAGAGAAGAATTTCTGGTGAGAAGCCCTCCAAGAGTTCCAGTGCTGTACCTATTGCCAAAAGTTCACAAAACATTGAATAAACCACCAGGTTGGCCTATCGTCTCTGGCATAGGATCAGTACTGGAGCCTTTGTCTATCTTTGTGGATTCATTTCTGCAGAAAGAAATGTTAAGAATCAATGTATGTTGGAATGATACAACTGACCTACTATGTAGACATGGGAACATTACCATCTGAGACAATATTATGTGGAATTGACATTCAGAGCCTATACACATCCATCCCTCATGATGAGGGAATGGAATGTATAGAAGGTGTATTGCTGGAGACAAATTTACCAAATTCTAAAATGAATTTCATTAAACATGGTACTAACTAAATAAATTATTTCTCCTTTGAGAATGTATTCTATTGGCAAACACAGGGTCCGTCAATGGGGGCAACGGTAGCCCCCTCTTATGCCAATTTATTTGTACATCACTTCTGAAAAAAGAGCCACTTTTTCAATGCATTGGTGCCTATTTCAGATTTGTGGATGATATTTAACTTTTTTGGAATGGCCCTATGGATTTTCTCAAAACAATGATGGAGGAAGCAAATAAAAGCCATCCAACAATTAAATTTACATATGAATATTCATATTCAGAAATTCATTTTCTAGACATTAAGATCAGTCTCAGAAATGGCTCTCTACATACAGTACTGAACTTTTTAGGAAAGACGTAGACAAAAATAATCTGCTACATATACAGAGATTCCATAGCCCAAAGGTAAAACGTGCTATTCCTAAGGGGCAATTTATTCGGGCTAAACGGATAACTTCTTGTACAGAGAAATATGATGAAGCTAAAATAATGTTAACAGAACCCTTCTTGGAGTATAAACATGATTTGATAAATAAAGCAATAGAAGAAGTAGATGCTATTACGCATCGCAGTGATCTATTAGATCATAAAAAGAAAGAGCCCGCAGTTCAGAAACTGACTTTTGTATCGACTTTTAGGGCTAGTCCAGACGGGGAGATTCGGGGGCGATCCGTCGCCGGGCGACTTTTAGCCGCGACGGATCGCCCCCGAATCTCCCCGAATAGGTAGGCATTGGCGCTGCTGCAAAGCGCCGGCGCGTGTTCACACGCGGCGGCACGATTTTCAAAAGCGCTCCAAATTGCCTGGCGAGGTATTGGCCACTTATACAAGCTGATAGACAGTTTGGCCATTTATTCAATACTCCCCCTCTCTTTTGTTATAAAAGGGGACGTACTTTAAAAGATATTTTGTGTCCATCAGATACACATCAGAAGAAGCCCCTTTTCCATGGAACAAAAAAGAAGGGGACTTATCCCTGTTTAAGCTGTAACTGTTGCTCGGCAATAATAAAAGGTGGTAAAATTAACCATCCAAAAAAAGGATATGAGATCAATGAGTAAATGTACATGCTACGTGTAAATCAACCCATGTTGTATATCTACTTAAATGCTCCTGTGGCCTTGGCTATGTAGGTCAGACCACTAGAGAAGCGAAACTAAGAATTCAGGAGCATAAAAACAATATTAGGAATTTTAAGGAAAACACACAGACCGATTTTGGTCTCCAACATTTTTTTGAATGTTAACACAATTCTATGCAACTGCATAGGTGCGTCCTCGAGGTAGTGGCCCCCGATAGGAGAGGAGACAGTAGACTGAAAATACTTTTGCAGAAGGAAGGGAGATGGATTAAGAAGCTAGGTACACTTTATCCTGATGGTATAAATGACTCATGGAGTTTGAAACCGTATTTGTTATATTAATAATACAAACCCTTTATTTTTTCAGACCTGAAACTTGAAAGTAAAAAAAGCATAAAAACGGCATAAATATTTTACAAATTGTTTTTAAAATTGTTGGTTTTAAAGTGTATATTTAATTGATTGTTTTTAATAGGGGGTGATCCTATGCATTTTTAATATAATGTAACTTTTTATATGTGATTTTATGCACTGGAGATACTATGGGGAAATTTATAATTATTCACGAATTCGAGGGCTCGAATTCAGCAGAAATTCGTTAGTATTGAAATTCGACTATAGAATGAAAATCGAATAGTTTTCCTTCGATATTCGATTTCACGAAAAAATGGTACGATCGAACACCGATCATTCGATTTCATGAAGAAATCGTGAAATTTCCTTCGATAGTTAAAAAAATTGGTACGATTTGAACGATTGAGGCGTTCGATCGTACGAATGGTATTCGAGCAGGTGATAGAAAAAAAAGCATATGGGGGGTTCCTATAGATTCAATCTGGCAAAGTAGGCAGTCGAATAAAATTTTAAAGTTGAAGTACTTCGATCATCGAATGGTCAAATTATCGAATCATCGATCTATTCGATACGGTCCAATTTTGCATATTCGATGATCGAAGTGGCCAAATTTTCATTTTCGAATATCCGATGAAATCGGAATTCGATCGAATTCGATCGAACTTTGAATTATTCACGTGAATTTTGTAAATCTACCCCTATGTAGTGTTTCATTGCTTACTAATGTCTCTAGTTCAAAGGACACTGTTGCATTATGTATTTTCTTATAAGGTGAAGGAATCAGGATTCACTGTGATCACCTGAAAATTGAACTTTTCTTTAATTTAAAGATCAAGCTAGATTGGATGTTGCTGATGAAGGGGTGGAGTGGGTGTGTTTAAATGTTCACTTTGTATCTGTATTAGTTGCACTTGAGAAAAGGCGTCTGAGGCCTGAAACATGTTGTGTCTAACAGTCTAATAAATAATAATCACTAGCAGTAAAGCTGCGTTTGAGTGCTCTCCTCCTTCTCTTCAAAACCCTGATTATTTTGGATGTCAGTATCTGTTAATTAGGATTGAAGCATCCATCTCTTTGTTGCTATTAGGCTGTGCGCAGACTCTATTAACTCTTAAAGAACCTTATACTCTATAATCCAGGGCACCCCTGATCTATTACCTGGTAACCCACTACATACTGTGTCACAATGCAGAGCGAAAAATGCACTTAAAGTACAACAACACAGTTCTGCCAAACTCAATGGCCCTGGCCAGCACAGTAACACAACATTATGGGAAGATTATGGACCATTGCACCTGTAATGACACTTTGCGTTTGGAAAGTAAATGAGCCCTAGAGTGGACCTAAAACAACGAGTGAAAAAGGTGATTCAGGAACTATATAGTGTAGCCAGTGTTAGAAGGCTCACATTGCAGTAGTACTATATGCAGAGCATTAGCCTATATTAGAACCAGCACTTGAGGATGAAAACTAAAAGCACAGGCCATAACAGATAAACCAAATTATGAGCCAGAAGGAAAGGCCAATTAATAGAAACAATTAATTACAAACTAGCAGTCAGGCCAAAGTTTGGGAAAGGGCCAAGCAGTAGGGGAGTTGGAGATCAGTGCAAGGTCTTACTCATTTCCATGGCTCATAATAACCAAGTCCAGTGACTCGCAATATAATGAGGGGGTTCCATGACATCACAAAGCAAGCTGGTGATGTTACATGGGAAGGACTATGATGTGGCAATAGGCTTCTGCCAATCACAAACTATGAGAGACCTTCCTGGTTTTTCTAACCGGGTAGGCAGTTTTTGACCTGGGCAGCCCTTTTCTGAAAACCCATCTGTGCGAGTTAAATGGAGACAGGTGGCAACATTATCTAGAATATGCAGTGCAGTTTTGGTTTCTTCCCAAAAGACTTAGTTAATAAAGGAAAGTCTCTTTCCATTTCCATTAATTTAACAAAAAAACCCTGAAAATATTGAGAAAAATAATCCAAAGCCAAAAGTGAGTGTGTAGTCCCTTTAAGATGTTCTAAAGTGGCAAATGAGATTCAATCTTGATAAATGTAAAGTCATGCACCTGGGATGTAAAAATATTCACTTATACCCTTAATGGGACTGCACTAGGCAAATCCATTATGGAGACTTGGAGTCCTTGTAGATGATAAACTTGTCTGTAGCAAGCAATGCCAGTCAGCAGCATCAAGGGCCAATAAGGTCTTGTATTAAACATAGAGTCACGGGAGGAGGGGGTCCCACTGTATAGAGCACTTGTAAGGCCACATCTAGAATATGCCCTACAGTTTTGTCTCCATCACTCAAACAGGACATTATTGTATTAGAGAGGGGACAGAGAAGGGCAACTAAGCTGGTAAAGGGAAAATCTTAGCTATGAGGAAAGACTGGCCAAATTGGGGATGTTCACTCTGGAGAAGAGGCGCGTAAAGGAACAGTAACACCAAGAAATGAAAGTGTTGCCCTGCGCTGTTAAAACTGACATGTTTGCTTCAGAAACACTACTATAGTTCATATACTCCAAAGAAAGATGGCACTCCGATAAGGGAACCAGGTTTATTTCTGATTAGGGATTCTAAGCCCTACCCATTTCGGGAATCAATCCCTTAATCATAGGCATATGTTCCAGACCTAACAGTCAGTTTATATACAAAATGTCAATAGCGACCCCTATAGGTACATTATTAAAATACATTTTAAGTTTTAAAACCTTTGTTACAATCTGTAATACTCATTATTAAAATCAAATAATCAAAGGTAAAAACCTCATGTATATGTTAAAAACTAACTGACAAACTGAATAAATACATCCCATTATCATTTTATAATAAAAATGTAGTAAACTCACTTGCTCTTTATCCTCAACTGCAAATAACTGTGTGTTTATCTTATCCCTGACTAATGTGTAGATGGTCCTCTATTAACACAAAGGTGGAGATGTAAATGGGAATAAACCCAGAGCCAAGTGAAGCGAACCCAGTGAGATTGTAACAAATGTTTTAAAACTTAAAATGTATTTTAATAATGTACCTATAGGGGTCGCTATTTACATTTTGTATATAAACTAACAGTTTGGTCTGGAATATATGCCTATGATTAAGGGATTGATTCCCGAAATGCATAGGGCTTAGAATCCCTAATCAGAAATAAACCTGGTTCACTTATTGGAGTGCCGTCTTTCTTTGGAGTTTAAGTGCATCATTGCAGAGGGACGCTGCTGACTGAGCACCCGATTTGGAGTCGTGGAACAGATATGAGGGGTGAGCTTTGAGCGGTCTGTTTGGCTAGTGTGATGTATAGTTCATATAAACAAGCTGCTAAGTAGCAATGGTGGAAATTGAAATATGGCTATATGGCACAGGATAAGTAATGGATAACAGATAACATTATGTTTTAATTTATCTGCTGTGTAACTTGAGCCTTTTCTCCTTTTACTAGTTGCCCCCATGGCTACACAGCAGCTTATTTATATAAACAATAGTAGTGCTTCTGAAGCAAATACAGTTTTACCAGTGCAGGGCAACATTGCATTAATGTTTTATTACTTTTAAACAATTTCATTTTTTGATGTTACTGGTCCTTTAAGGGGTGATATGATAACTACAGTATGTCTAAATATATAGGGGGATCATATAATAATCTCTCTAATGCTTTATTTACCAGTAAGTCTTTCCAGCTGACACAAGGTCACCCATTCTGATTAGAAGAAAATAAGTTCTGCCTAAATATTGGGAAGGGGTTTGTTACAGTGAGAGCTGTGAAGATGTGGAATTGTCTCCCTGAATCAGTGGTACAGGCTGATACATTAGATAGGTATAAGAAGGGGTTGGATGCTTTATTCACCAGTAGCTCCTCCCAGCAGACAGGAGGGAGCCAATGAGATTAGAGGAAAGGAGGGAAAGGGGTGTTACAGGGAGGGAAGTGAATCAGTGGTACAGGCTGATACATTAGATAGGTATAAGAAGGGGTTGGATGGTGTTTAGCAAGTGAGGGAATATAGGGTTATGGGAGACAGCTCATATTACAAGTTGATCCAGGGACTGGTCTGATCTTGGAGTCAAGAAGGATTTCTCCCCCTGAGGAAAATTGCATCAATTAGCAGTTAGGCAGGTTAAAATAGAGTTAAAAGGTTGAACTTGATGGACATGTGTCTTTTTTCAACCTAAATTACATGTAACTATGCTAGGTTATGAGGCTTATCATGACAACTTGATTTCTATATGGTGCCAATATGTAATTGCAGAAACTAGATCTTGTTGATGAGGGACATTCCCAGTGCCCTTCCTTTGGTTTGATTTAATTATGGTGCGCTCTCTCTAATCAGTCATCAGAGTGCAATAGCTTTGATTTGACAGCTTCTATTAGAGTGACTTTTTTTTTTTTTTAATCTGGGGCCTGTAATGAATTGCTTTTATCTTTCCATTTGTTGGTAAATCAATATGGTGCAAAGGTTGCAACTGGATGTTTATATCTGCCAATAAGAGAGCTTCGAGGAGAAAAAGAACACAGGACACACATAGGATCACTCAGTTGGCTTTATAGAAAGCAATGACGCTGGTGAGTAATGGGCTGTTAGACAGGAGCGTAATGAACAAACAATTCCAATGCAGGATCCAGGCACACACCAACAAACAATAATTCTGGTTTTATTCTGACCCAAGAGAATACAGTATGTACTGGTCCTGCTAACTGAAATCATAACTGTGTGCTCAGTCATATTTGTGATGTGCATGAGTAGTTGAAAGGAATAAGAGATCATGTAGGTGCGTATACACGGTAGACCGAAGAGCCAAACTTTAACTGAAAAGTTGGCTATTTCATTCTACTGCGCATAAGTTTGCCCCGGGAAATTTGAAGTAAGAAGAAGCCGAAAGAGGATCACTCCGTGGTGCTCACTGGTAGAACCCTGGACGGGTGTAGTTTTCTGCTGATAAGAGCACCAGCCTGGTGTTTCAGGTAGGTCAATACAATCACTTGGGGGTGCCTAACATTTGGCACCCCAAAGTGCAAGGTGACTTTCCTTCTCATTTAAGAGGATTATATTCTTTGACTGATCTAGCCATTTATATATTGTGTGTATAACCAGCAAACAATGGGGCCTCCCATGAAGAAAAGTGAGCCAACATAAGCCGGCATGTGCTAGTTCTGCACTGCTGACATCACATGCGCTGCCTATTAAGGAGGCCACTCATTTGGCAAGGTCACCTGACAAGAGGATATTTCCCATAAATCCAGTGGAATTGCAAACAATAGGTGGAGTAGATAATGCATCAAAAGTTGTGTTTGCAAATCAGGCACAAATGCACTTAAAAATTGGTTCTTGTCACACATCTCAAAATATGATGTACAGAATGTGCTCAACTCATTAGGTGCAAGTATGCTGTGTGCATTGATATAGGTCACTAGGGGACGTAACATTCTGCCTGGGGTTGAACCAAAGACCTGGTGTTGTTGGTGTTGTCTGCATTGTCTCTACACTATATGAGCAGATGTCTAAGGTCCTGGTTCACCACTATTGCTATACCTGTTTTTCCAAGTGGACCTGCCCTGTTTCACTTGCAGTTAATGTACACACAGCTGTTCTGAGTTAGTCATTATTCTGACTATATAACCCCCTGCTCTGCCAATTATAGGGCAAGTGTGCTTGGTCCTAGGAGCTTTGATCCTTGAAATTGTTGTTCCTTTGTCTCCTGCTCCTGTTCCCTGTGTGACTTCCTGGTTCTGACAAGGGATTGTTCCTGACGTGGAGTTTGACTTACAATTCTGCTCCTGTTATCAGGTTCTTACTACATCCAGATCCTTCCTTACCATCTCCTTCCCTAGACTATACGTTTGGGACCCTTGACTGCCCCTGTGGAAGTACTGGATTCTCGAGCGACAAGTCCTAGCTGCACCCAAGTATCTGAGGCTCAAGCCAAAGCCATACGCACAAGATCACGTCTAGACAGGAATCCAGTCTCTCCCCTGGGGGTTAGGTTTGCCATTCATGATGGGGGAGATTCATGAAGATGGCCATAGTGGCAGGGTTCCCCTAAGTCAATAGATGCACCATATTTCATTTAAGTTAAGAGTTTGAACAATTTTTTATAGAAAAAGAGTAGACAAAAACAGAAAAAAAAAGAAAAAATGTAAAAGGCCCCTCCCCAGAATCATGAGAAAATCCAATATGAACATTAATAAATCAGCCATGAAGATAGATATTGATAATCTGAACATTTTTAATTTGTGTATACATATAAATATATATATATATTTAAATTTATTTTTAATTGTTTGCCATTCCGTCGTCTCTGTATAAAACAAGGATCCAGATTCCTGTAACTCATGTCTCACATAAAAACTTTTTTTCAGACCAAACAAATTTCCAGATCTCAGGTTTCTGGATAACGGATCTTTTCATAATTTGTATCTTCTTCAATAAGCTGGTTTTGCTTCCAATAAGGATTAATTAAACCTTAGTTTGGATCAAGTACAACGTGGCAGCCACAGTACCAGAAAAAGAAAAAAACTAGAAGGAAAAAAAATTTCAGAAATTATTTTGGGCCTTCCATATAGCAATTGGGGAGGATTATCCCAAAATATATTGACATTTAGCATTTCACTATATTTTTTACTATAGTTTTCTTAAAGCATAATTAATCATTTGTCCAGTAATTCATAACAGCTAATTAGAGATTCCATGTTAATATTCTTCCTTCTATAGGGTGAACAATGCTAAGTGTTGCTGTAGGTCATAACACTTGGGTAAAGTCAATACTACTAGACTAGACAGCCCATCATACTGATGATGGAAAAAAAATTATTTCCCAATCTGGCATGTGAGGTTCTTAATTTAGGCCTAGTTATTGGCATTGGATATTATATTCATGGTATCCTCAGGTGTTGTCTTCCATTCCATGGAGATTGTGGAGACATATAGATATTTGACTTTGAGCTATAGTCCTGAATGAAATCCAGAGCATCTTGGAGTACATCAGTGAGATCACATCCAGAGATGATTCCTAGATCAAGCAGGAAGAGCAAATAGAAGAATGGTAATAGCAAGGCAAGACTCTGCATGGGTGGTTCACATAGAGTAATCCTACCAGTGGCAGGAAACGGATTGGACTGAAAGACTGAGGAACTGATCAAAGCAACACAAGAACAGGCATTTGACACCAGATCAATAGAAACAGGAATCTACTGCACTAAATAGGGCCCAAGGTATAAACAGTGCATAAAGGCCTCAGAGACAATGCAAAACATAGTTGTAGGGTGTACGATGCTGGCAGGAACTTATTGGCACAACTAAGGAGCTAACAACAATTGATTTTTGCAACACACCACATACTGTACTTGTCTCTATACCACATACTTGTCACTTCTCAGACCACTTCCAGATCAAATATTCCATCTAGGCTATATATAGGGAAGGAACACACCAACTCAGACTGGCAATTGCCTTTATCCCATTTTGTTGAAGAAATTGAAGCACAGGCTTTCGGGGACCAACCCCATTGCACCTGTGGAATGGGTTGGTCCCTGAAAGCTTTTGCTTCAACTTTTGAGTTGGTGTGTTCATTCCCTATATACAACTAAGAAGCTGGCATTGTGTACAGGAACACCTGCACATTGTATTGGCCAAGTCCTCTCAAGTCCAAATGGGAGATGCCACAGAAGGTCCTGGAAAATAGTAAGACTAAGATCTCGTGGGACGTCCAGATCCAGACTGACAGGCAGATACTGGGCAATCAACCTGATATTATGCTGGTAGATAAAGATCAAAAGACAGTTGTGGTGATATATCCAGCAGTGCCAAATGACAGCAATTGTTCATCAAGAAGAATGAGTAGAGAAGCTGGAGCAGTACTGAGTTCCGAAAGAGGAACTATAGAGAATGTGGAAAGTGAAGGCAGTGTGGTACCAGTGGTGGTAGGAGCACTCAGGGCTGTGACTCTCAAGCTGAGAGAATGACTCCACCAAAATACTGCATAGAACCCTCAAAATGTCAGGTTTCTGATAAATCAACCCAATATTGAGGAAGACACATGCCAACCCACCATTACAGGTATGGAATTCATTATTCGGAAGCCTATTATCCAGAAAGCGATGAATTATGGAAAGACCATCTCCCGCAGTTTTAACCAAATATCCAAATTTAAAATTTTAATAATAAAACAGTATCTTGTACTTGATCCCAGCTAAAATATCCTTATTGGAGGCAAAAGCAGCCTATTGGGTTTATTTAATGTTTACATGATTTCCTAGTAGACTTAAGGTATAAAAATCCAAATTACAGAAAGGTTACCTCAAAAACCCCATGTCCCAAGCATTTTGGATAACAAGTATAGCATTCTACATACATTATACATATATCACCTGAATTATTCGAGGAAAAGTGATTTGAAATTGACAAAACAGAGCATATTTGTCTATGCATGGGATGCAGGCATCTCACTGGAATAATTTCCAGGGTAACATTTAAAATTATAATTTAATTTTAACATTTATGCATTCTTTTCTTTTCATTTGGACAAATCAGTGTCAATATCAAGTCGAGAACATCATTTGCAGTAAAATAATCTCTTACATTTCTCTCCAGAAGCATTTTCCCCCTTCTTTCCATCTGAATTATTCATTTCGTCCGTTGTAAAAAAAAAAAATATTGTGATGGATGAGATAAGTCAAGATTTTTATTCGATGCAGAGGAATCGGATTTATTTATTTATTTTTATTTAGAATTTCAGGGACAGTTAAACAAGTTCAAACGGTTATCGAATAAATCCCACCTGATTTTTATGCCGGTAACAGCCGTTAGAATAATAACAATAAACATCCAGATGGCTTCGCACCATATCCTCTTTCATACTTTTGGCTACTAAGTCACTTTTCTCACTTCCCACTTTTTTTTTTGCAGAATTACACTTTACACAGAATTGGCCTTCTCATATCTGGGTAAAGTATATTGATTTGTGTTATGACTTAATCCCACTTGGGTCTGCAGCCGAGAGTTGTTTTAGTTTTCTGACGACCCCGTTTAAAGCCAGATGTTGATGACATCACTTTTTCCCTTGATGGTTTATAAATCAGAGCCGCTTTTGTTGGGATTTAAATTTTTACAGAGGTTGTACTGTACATTGCACATTCATATAAATGCCTCATCCCAACTTCTATATATATATATTTAACTAGGCTCCAATGTTTCATGATTCATACATTCCATTCCAGAATATTATTTTAGCCAAATTGACGCTCACCTGCAAATGTCAAAGTCTGAGGTATCTGTGTAAATATTTTTCCTTTGTGATTTTCTTTTTTTATTGTATTAGAATAGTTAAAATGCTGAAATATTTTGTATATTTAAAGGGAATCTTCAACGAAGAACTTTTTTTTTGCATCATGAAATTTTATTTAAATTATTAATGGTTTTCAAATTATTTGTAAAAATTTGCCATCAAAAGCATTTTAAAAAAAATTGGAAAACTGCTTGAATTCTTTTTCCACCTTGCAAAAAAAAGAAGATTAGTGATGTGTGAAAGTTTCACCACAAAAAATGACAGCCGTAGATTCTAATGGGTGAAAAAATTTGTTTTTGCATCAAAAATTTGTGGCATCATAAATTGCACATCAAAAAATAAATTGTTACTGTTTTGTGTAGTTTGGGTAAAGCGAATCAGATTTGCCTTTCACTAGGGAAGATCTTTTAATACCCAGATGGGAAAAATATTTAATTATTAAACTTAAGCAAATACAGTGCAGTTTTGGACTCCAGTCCTTCTGATGGATAAAAATTAGCGTACGGAGAAGTGCAACTAAGCTGGTTAGAGGGATGTAAGACTTAAATTATGAGGGGAGACTGTCCAGTTTTGGGTTGTTTTCTCTGGAAAAAAGGCACTTGCGAGGGGACATGAATACACTTTACAAATACATTAGAGGACATTATAGACAAATATCAGGGGACCTTTTTAACCAAAAAGAGGATCACCAGAGGCCACCCTTTCAGACTAGAAGAAAAGGACTTTCATTTAAAGGAACAGAGTAGGTGGTTCTTCACAGTGAGGACAGTGAGGTTGTGGAATGCACTGCCGGGTGATGTTGTGATGCTGATTCTGTTAATACTTTAAAGAGGGGCTTGGATGATTTCTTGGACAGACATAATATCAAAGGTTATTTTGATACTCTACAGTTAATATAGCTATGGGCATATATAATTTATGGGAAAGTATGGTGGGGTGTGTGTATGGATGCTGGGTTTTCATTCAGAGGGGTTGAACTTGAAGGACTTTGTCTTTTTTCAACCCAATTTAACTATTTAACTATGTAATTATTTTAATATGGATTGAGCATCCTCGTGCTGTCCATTCCTTATAATACTTAATGGAATGTAGTAAAAGTCACTAAGAGAAAAAAAATTACACAAATAAGAATAAAAATTTGCATTTTGCTATGTAATATTCTTCCTTGGACTGATATTGCATTGCACAATTTCTAAGATGTGCTTGACAGTGGTGAAATTATTTGAGCAAACATTACAACTTTTTCAGTAACAATATTACAGTCACTGTGCAAAGGGACAATTGTTCAAGCAAAAGCATAACTTTTTGCATTGCAATTATTTTTTATGGCCATAAAGTTCAACCTTGGTTTCATCAGACCATAACAACTTTTCCCACATGTTTTTGGGAGACTTCAGGTGTGGTTTTGCAAAATGTAGCCTGGCTTGGATGTTTTTCTTTGTAAGAAAGGCTTTCGTCTTGCCACTCTACCCCATAGCCCAGACATATGAAGAATACAGGAGATTGTTGTCACAGCAGCTTGCTGTAGGCCTTTTGGTAGCCTCCCTGACAAGTTTTCTTCTCGTCTTTTCATCAATTTTGGAGGGACGTCCAGTTCTTGGTAATGTCACTGTATATATATATATATATATATATATATATATATATATATATATATATATATATATATATATATAGTGTTGGTTAGGCCAGCACTGCTCGTATAATGAGTGTTCGATGCCTGGGTGCAGTAGATATCAGTTGAAATAGGCGAGCACTTTCAGGTCTTAAAGTTCAATCAAAAGGTGAAATTTATTAAAAAATATTTAAAAAATCCCACTATCGAATATCGAATTCAAAGGGTTTTAGCACAATCGAACAATCAAATTAAAAAAATTCAATCGAACGATAAAATAGTTTGAATCGAACGTTTTGAATGATTTTAACCATTTGATAAAATTTTTTTTATTTGATCTTAAAAAGCTGAAAAAAACCCTATGGGAGCTTCCCATGGGGTTTTACAGCAATTCGGTAGGTTTAATCTGGCGAACTAGGAATTCGAATTAACATTTAAAAGACAAGTACTTCGACCATTGAATGGTCGAATGATCGAATAGATTTTTATTCAATCTATTCGAATCATTCGATTCGATCAAATTTTTAAAATTCGATGGTCGAAGTGGCCACAAAAACTATTCGAAAATTTGAATTTGAATCTTTTTGAAAATTCAATTGAATTTTGAATCATTCACACAAATTTTGTAAACTGCCCTTAATGTGTGGTTATTGACTTAAAATAATCTTGAAAGAATCTTGAAAACTTGCAGACTGGCATTTTATCTATTATATGCATCATTTTCAATGAGTCTGATAAATTTCACCTGTTTTTTTTTTTTTGTAACTTAAAAACTTAAAAGCATTTGAAGTAGGTAAAGCTTGTACATAACCATCTGCATACAGTGTTTACAGAGTCTAGAAGCGAAATGAACATATTTTAAACAAAAATGAATTAAAGAAGGAAAATAAAGACAGAAAAGGAAAGAAAAGTTCACATATTATTATGAAATTGTAGTTGTACCAGATCTCAATGTCAATAAAAATTTGTCAATAACTGAATCTACTCGTTTATGGTTTTTTGTTATTTTGCCTTAAATCTTTTGGAGCCCTGCAGTATTTAAGTAGATCGGCCACTGAGCTCCCAAATGGAAAAAAACGCTAGATAATTGTTCATTTTGTTTTCTAAACAGGCTATCCGTTCTTCAAATGCCTTATTGCTGTTGACCCTGTCAATGATTTCAGATATTGTAGGAGAATTGATGTTTTTCTACTTTATAGCTATTGCCATGCTTGCAGCTGTCAAGACCTGATTAGCGAAGGCCTGGGATTGTTTGGAGAGCTCTCAACTGAATTTTAAAACCTGAACTGAAAAATAGCTTGAATAGTGAAAATACAACTCCCATTGACTTCTATGTAAACTTATTGGCTTTCTTTTTATACAGATGAATCGATCAAGATTTGACATTTTGTGTCCTAACACCATTTTTTAGCGTTCGGACACTGGAATGGTGCTAGAGTGTCATAGCCTTAGTCCATGCACCATCAAAAGGCAAAAAAAATGGTGTCTGGACACAATGTGACAAAATGTGAAATTCTGATTGCTTCATCTTTGTATGAGTTACAGTAGTAAGTTTTTATGTGCTTAATAATTTGAAAATGCGAGACTGGCATTTTATCCATTAATAATTTTCAATGAGTCTGATAAATTTCAACTGCATTTTAAAACCTGAATTAAAAAACAACTTGAATTTTTCAAATACAACTTCCATTGAGTTCTACATAAGCTTACTGGCTTAATTTTTATATTTGAGTTTGTAAGAATTTTTTTGTACTTAATATTAAAAAAATGCGAAGTTCAGAAACTCAAATTTATTCATTTTGCTGCAAAAAAACAAAAGGTTTTGGAACCAGTTGAATTTGAATATTGATAAGTTTGTCCCCTAATATGTTTAATTCGTTTTTTAATAATACAGAGAAAGTTTCTTTTCCTAAAACAAACTTTCACAAATATTACAGGTATGGAACCTATTAATCACAATGTTAAGGTCCAAGAGTTTTCTCTTGATTAAAGGATCTTTCTGTAATTTGGATCATCGTGAGTTTAGTCCACTAGAAAATCATATAAACATTAAATAAACCCAATAGGCTGGTTTTGCTTCCAATAAGGATTAATTATATATTAGTTGGGATCAAGTATAAGCTACATTTTTATTATTATTACACAGAAAAAGGAAATCATTTTTAAAAATCTGAATTATTTAGATAAAATGGAGTCTATGGGAGTCAGCCATTCTGTAATTTAGAGCTTTCCAGATAACAGATCCCATACCTGTATAAAGTACCCAATATGTATAATCAAAATAAATCTGTTGGGGTAAATATACATCTGCTATTAGTTACAGCCCTTGGGCAAAACAAAATGAGCTGGTCTACGTTTTCCTCAGGAATATTTATTTCTTGTACTGTAGTTAGAGACAGATAAGTGGTGAGGTCATGTGTGTTGGATTGTCATTTGATTAGGTCTCCTCGATTTGTCAGTATTTAAGGCAGCAAATTCTATGTACTGTTCATTTGATCTTTCTGTTATTTTGTACACAACACATTACCCTTTATTCTGTGGAAAAAAATATTTTAAAGTGATTAAAAAAATACCAGTATTGATTGTTATGTTGAGTCACAGCCATAGATTCCTTCTGTATTTGATTTGTAAGTAATGGTTGAAATAAATCAAATATATGCTCTTTAAGGAGCTCAGATGCTGGTTTAACCCTTTTGTCAGTTATTGGGGATCATTTATGGACTAGCTCCACTGATGGTATATTATGGTAGCCTTCTATGCACCATTATTTTAAATATGACTGACCTACAAACTAAGGAGCTCTTCTTCCTGCTCTCCCACCCGCCACCTTACACTCCCGGCTTCTGACTTCTGGCTTGCTTTTTTATAGACTGCCGCCTGCTTGCCCTGCCCCTTTGTGACATCATCGGTGGGTCGGTTTGGCCTGGGTCTATAAATGGAAGCCCGAAGTGGGGCTTAGACCAGCATGGGTAGAGGGAGGGTGTACCCAACACGCCCTTCATGTATTATAGGATGCACATCATCAATATCTTACCATACAAAGATCCTGAATCCCCTTTGCTAAATGAAAAGGCACTGGAAATTCCTCTCAATGGCAGTGCCTCCACTTAGTGGGAACTTGGGATACACCTACGGGAGGCCCCACTAGTAACAAATAATTAAACTAATCCAATTACAATAAACTAAAAATTTACTTTATATAACTGGCAGAGAAATGAAATGCAAGTATACATCAGTATTACTCCTGCCCCAGGAAAATCCAACCCTGGCACAGTTTTTCCAAAGGCAAAGTCCTACATTGCACTCCTGGTGGACAAAGAGAGTCACACACTCTTTTCCCCACAATCCTTTCCCCAACCAGTGGCTTGTGAGCAACATGTTGATCTCCAAACCCTTGGATGATGCTCACGGTGACCTCAAAGCATGTGCTTCTTTTTGAATTTCAGGCTTGTAGGAAGGTTGTAGTTGCATAAAAACCAGGTGCACTGCCAAACAGAACCTTCTGTTAGCTGCAAGTCCATATAGGGGCTACCAATAGCAAATTGTAGTCCTTATTTTGCACCGCCTGCAACTTTTTGCATGCTTATTTTGCTCTACAACATTTTTACATTTGAATGTGGCTCATGGGTTAAAAAGGTTGGGGAACCCTGATCTATATAATATGTGCTCTTCTGCTTCCTTGGTGACCAATACAATAGTCCACATGAGAAAGAGATTTTGAAATCTTTTGCATCTCAATCACTTCTCATAAATCCCAAACCAACAAAGATTTGTTGTCTTTAAATACCAGTGACCAAGTACAACATATGTCAAGTATATTATTGCAGCTGGGTGCCATTTAAACAAATGTGCTGTAAAACTGGCCATTTGGAGAGCCTGGGTTATAATAACCTAAATATGATGCTCAGCACAGTGGCTTTTATAATGAGGAATATGCCATTTGCAGGCTGAGTCATAAAACTTCTCCTACGTAGTCCATAAATGTCAATGAACATCTTTATAGATAAAGGCAGTCATTAATGCTGATGGGGCTTTCTGATGGCTTCTGTTGTTCAGTTCAGACGCAAGAACACAAAGTGATTCATTTCCTGAAGAGCTTCGCTTTTATAAATAGATAAATGCAGTGCATCGAGTTGAGCTGAACTCTTATAATGCTAATAACACTGAAATGATTGTAATACCATAACAGGATAAATTATCTTCTGCTTACTGTAGAATTCAAATAGACATAAGTGCTTAATGGATATCAGTGGAATGTTAGGTATCAGTTGGTCATAGCACAATTATAAACAGCTGTAGGGTTTATAAGAGAGAAGATAAATATGCATAAACGTGAAGTACTCCTGCAACCGTTGTTTAATTTATGTTTAAATTGTATAAACCTAGTTCAGTTTTTTTAATTTTGTTCCATGGGATCATTTCTTTTTGTATTTCAAAAACAATTTATGGTTCAGGTGGTATGTTGACAAAGGTGTCTCAGAGCTTGGGCTCCATGCACCCTCAAAAAATCTATGACTATGGCTCTGTAGACCAGGAGCAGCTGAGTCATGGTTTGCTCTCATAAGTCCCATTTCTCAATCCAACTCTGTTACCCACCCCCCTCACCATTGCACCCATCCTCATACCATTTTACCATTGCACCCAACTTCCCACCCCCTACCCTTGCACCTACCCTCCAGCCCCTACCCTTGTACCCACCCTCCACCCCCTACCCTTGCTCCCACCCTCCACCCCCTACCCTTGCTCCCACCATCCCAACCCCTACCCTTGCTCCCACCCTCCCAACCCCTACCCTTACTTCTTTTCAATACCAAGATATTAAGGATAAATGTACTGTTACTATGAATTATCTCTTTTTCCTCCCCAGGCCCGGTGCCTTGGGGTTATCCTAGATTCTGACCTGTCATTCATGCCTCACATCCAGTCACTTGTTAAATCATGTCACTTCCACCAATTATCCAAAATACGATCATTTATCACCCAAGATACTGCCAAAATTCACTCTCTCGTCATATCACATCTAGACTACTGTAACTCTCTCTTAATTGGCCTTCCCCACCAGTGACTGTCACCTCTCCAGTCCATAATGAACACTGCTGCTAGGCTTATACACCTCAGCAACCCCTCCTCCTCTGCCATGCCATTCTGCCAATCCCTGCACTGGCTTCAACTACATTTCAGAATTAAATTCAAATTAATGACCCTGACATTCAAAGCACTTCATAACTCTGACCCTCCCTAAATCTCTGAACTCATCTCTATAAACTCACCCAATGACTTACTACGCTCCTCTACTGACCTGCTACTCAACTCTTCTCTCATTACCTCCTCACATGCTCACATTCAAGACTTTGCAAGGGCTGCTCCCCTCCTCTGGAATTCTTTCCTACGGTCTTTCTCCCAACCTTTCAGCTTTCAAGAAATCTCTTAAAACACTCTTATTTAGAGAAGCCTACCCTCACTGTTAACTACCCAATGCAAAACCACTTACAGTACCACATCTCTCACCCACTTAACTCTGATCTTGCCCACTCCCACAACTTGTGTATCATTCCCTTCCCTTTAGATTGTAAGCTCTTTCTGCACAGAGCCTTCCTCACCTTCTGTTCCGGTATTAATTGTGATGTATGTAACTCCATATTTATTGTGATGTATGTAACTCCATATGTTCTATGTATGTAATTAATGTGATTTAGTTGTATAATCCCATTCACTTTACAGCGCTACTAAATAAATTGGCGCTATAGAAATACATGTTAATAATAATAATTATAATAATAATTAGTTTTGTTATAACAGCGCCACCTGCAGGTCAGTTTCCCACCAGTCTGACCACCAAGTAGTCAAGGAAGTTGTCAGGAGATAGAAAGGGGCTGCTCTGATGTTCTTCTGCTTAGAAAAAACATTAGTAATCTTTCCTAAGCAGAAAAACATCAGAGAAGCGGACCTGGGTACTGTTTATCAAGTCATTGAGACATTCTGTGCATACAGCTAATAAAAAATGCCTTACCTTTTAAACAAAACAGGGATTGTTTGTCCATATATTGCAATATATTTAAGCTGGCCAACTACGTCAAAGTCATCCCATATCTGGCCAGTCCTACTCTCAATTTTCATCTGATTCATTAAGAATTCTATTGCTTCATTATACATTTTACAAAGGGAATAATTTTTACCTGCAACTTACTTGCTGCTTTCAAAGTAAAACTCCAGCTTAAATATATTGCAATATATGGACAAACAATCCCTGTTTTGTTTAAAGGGTAAGGCATTTTTTAGTAGCTGTATGCACAGAATGTCTCAATGTCTTAAATATATTGATAATGGGTTGAGTGCAGAGGATCTTGTATTTGTCTATATGTATTTTGTGGTCACAGCCTCATAATGGTTTTAATGGTGAGCACAACTTTCCCTTGTTTGTTACTGTTTATCAAGGGCATGGACACACATGCGTTTTTATGCCACAGTAACAAAGTTGTTTTAAGAAAAGACCAAATGCCACGTAAACCTAGTGTGCAATTCCAGCCATGTAATTCCTAGTGTGCCAATGTTAAGGCAATGGCACACTAGTGTTAGTGTGTTCACTCTGAGAAATATGTTGGCAGTATATAAATGAATGTTAATAATAATATTTAAAAAAACAAATCCCCAATTGGAAGCAGCAATCCTGCCCTGCTTTATGGCAGCTGAGATTCTAGCTATCTGTATAACAGAGCATTCTGTCCCAGTGGCTGCACAGATCTGATCCCCATTATAGGAAGCGGCAGTCCTGCCCTGCTTTATGGCAGCTGAGATTCTAGCTATCTGTATAACAGAGCATTCTGTCCCAGTGGCTGCACAGATCTGATCCCCATTATAGGAAGCAGCAGTCCTGCCCTGCTTTATGGCAGCTGAGATTCTAGCTATCTGTATAACAGAGCATTCTGTCCCAGTGGCTGCACAGATCTGATCCCCATTATAGGAAGCAGCAGTCCTGCCCTGCTTTATGGCAGCTGAGATTCTAGCTATCTGTATAACAGAGCATTCTGTCCCAGTGGCTGCACAGATCTGATCCCCATTATAGGAAGCAGCAGTCCTGCCCTGCTTTATGGCAGCTGAGATTCTAGCTATCTGTATAACAGAGCATTCTGTCCCAGTGGCTGCACAGATCTGATCCCCATTATAGGAAGTGGCAGTCCTGCCCTGCTTTATGGCAGCTGAGATTCTAGCTAAATGCATACTGTACATCTCTTGTGATAATATGTAATGCAAAAAATATTGGGGAGAAAATGTCATTGTGTTTAAGAGAACCAGTGATATCCCAAACTGAATAGAAATGGAATCTAATTATTAGTCACAATGCAGATCGCTCATTTCAGTGCAAAATATTTAGATGAAATTCTATACAGTCTCATTCTATCCGAGCCACGAAAAGTTCCTTAGGAAAAATGTGTTTGTGAGCAGAACAGTTTAGAAACAGCGTCATCATTTGGATTTATCATTTGAGTAACACAATACTTGGCTGAGAATAAATGCGCTATGAGACCATCTCCACCTCAAATGCAATTATCATAGCATGGAAGCTGCGCTGATATAAATGAATGGGCTCTGAGCCAATCAGGGATTTTCATTATGAATATAAACAAAGGGGCAAATTCATTAAGCGGATAAAATGCGCTAGCGTTGCCTTCGCTAACGTGCGCCGCACTTCACCAGGTGAATTTTTGCCAGCGCTACGCAAATTCACTGAAGTGCGAAGTTACGCTCAGGTCGGCGAACGGTAGCGTTGTTGCGCTAGTGTTACTTCGCCAGGCAAAGTGCATTTACACTAGCGATGCTTAATATGGCGCAAATTTCAAAGTATAATAGAAGTATATGTTACAGCCACTACATTCCACTACACAAGCCCAGGAAACCTTTAATAAATAAAATAAAGTTATTGCCCTACATGTGCCCCCTGTATAGTTGTGTTGCCACATGTTAGGAAATGTAGGGGGGAAGGAGGGTAACCCCCCAAAAATAATTTCGCTCTTTTTCAGACTATCACCCTACAAAAGATAAAAGACACCAGATTTTTTTGGGACTTAGAAAAAATTTCCATTTATTTTCAAACTCCTATCTATTGTATTGAACTTCACCAGGTCTGACCTGGAGAAGTAACGTCTAGCGCAAGTGGTAACGTTCATTAAAATGGTCATCTTAGTGAATTTGAGTAATTACTATCCTTCATCAGTGCGCAACTTCGCCTGGCGTTAGGGTGTGAAGTTGACCAAGTCTATCTACTTAGCTAGCGAAAATGTTAGTGAATTTGCGAAGTTAAGAATTGACGTCACACTGGCAAATTAGCGCTAGCGTTAGACGCTTCGCGCATTAGTGAATTTGCCCCATAGATAATTTAAAAGGAGACTTTTTTTGGTGCCTGTACAGCTCAGTGATTCAAATGGGACCCTAAATGCTGGCTGAGCATGGTGCAACAATGACAATAATAATAATAATATTAACCAGTTCTGTGTATAGGCACACATCTTCACTCTCAAAAAATGGGAATTCTAGTGGTGAGGAAGAGGTGGCACATACACAACTGAATTTTGAAAACATATCAAAATATCAAATAACCCTCATAAAATAAATTGCCTGGCTTTCAACAATACCGGGATCATGTCCCTTCTATCATAGGGGTAGACCAAATTATATGATTGAGCTACATGTTTCCCCCCAGGCAGTGTTTCAGCAGGGAGCTCACCCTACTTACCTAATCAATAAGACCACAGCCGTGACCAATTCTCTAATAATGTATCTGTGCTTTATGCAGGATTTGTTTCTGGGGACCAAGAGGAACCTCTTTATTATCTTCAGGTCATAAGTCCCACTTGCTGTCCTCTGTGTAACCACAAATATCTAGGACATTGTCCTTACTTTTTGTGATACTTTTGTGAATTTGCAGTTAAAATGTCAAAAACAACATATTTAACACATTTTCTCCCATTTTTGGAGTAAAGCTCAGGGTAGCACTTCCACCTGTGTGAGCTCTGCCTCTGTTTCCTCCAATCTCCATTCACCCCACTTTTAGGTGCAGTATGGCGGACTAATTAGCATATTGATGGGGATCAGCAGCTTATTGTCAGGGTACAAGCCCTGTGTAATCAGAAATTAATAACAATAGGTTTATAAAGAAGAAAACAGTTTATATTACTTTTATATATATAAAAGTAATTTATTTCCAACAAAAAAATATGTGACATCTGCATTATTTATCTATTTTTTGCTAAATGAAAGAGGCAATGTTGGCAGTTTGAGTAAATATATATATTATAGATCTTTATTTAAAGATGAAGTAAAGCCACCCTGGAAAATGTTAGTCTCTAACCCCTTCAGCCCTCTCCCTCAGGAATTTGCTTTGGCTGTTGGCTAATGAGCATGCTCAGTTCTTCTCAGCTCGGATTACTAAACACAACCTACAGTCTAACAGCCAATGAAGAGAAAGCATTGCTGGTTCCCATAACTGATTTTATTTTTTCTCTTAATCACCTCTCCTGATCTTAAAGTGCTCAACCCCAGCAGGACTTTTCGTGTGTTGTGTCTGGGTAACTGCATTGTGCATTGCATCAACTTTACTGCATACAGTAAAAGAGAAAATGGCGCTGGGTGAAAGTTGCTATTTGTATTAGGAAAATGTGATGGTGCTCCTGGGCAGAGGGGGTATCTGCAGTACAAATGATGTGGCTTGGGTGGAGAAGATATGCCTAACCTATATACATGTTAGGAAAATATATGATTTACATACTCTTTAATCTGCACAGAGTTGGACGGATCTAACTGCTAATTCAATATCTTTTCAGGTGTCAGGTGCTAAACAGTCCAAAGGTCCCACTTGCCCAGGGCCAGTTTAGTCAATTTGCTGTAGCACATTGATCCAAAACGTTTAGTGCAAAAAGTGTTTTATTGACTCAAAAGCAGACATTCATTCAGGGAAATCTTCAGGCCACCAAAGTACCTGGGTAGCCCCTATGTGGACTGGCAGCCTATTGGAGGCTCTGTTTGGCAATTCATCTGGTTTAATGCAACCAAAACTTGCATCCAAGCTTGGAATTCAAAAATAAGCACCTGCCTTGAAGCCACTGGGAGCAACATCCAAGGGTTTGGTGAGAAACATGTTGCTTATGAGCCAACGGTTGAGGATCACTGCTTTAGTGTTTGAAACTAATTCACCGGCATGACAGGAACATGATGCCGGCATGATCAGTTCTACGTTACATGAGTTCCTTTTGATCTATGCCGTGCAAGTTTTTGGTGGAATGGTGAAATAAAGACAGATCAAAAGGGGTAGCCACATAAAGGATTATGTCCACTGGTAATACTGTTGCAGCAAATGACAAAGCACTTTTACAATGATCCCCAATGTGCGTTTTGAGAAACACTGATTTAATCATCCCACATTACAAAAGCTTGTTTGATATATCTTATTAACTTGTTCTGAATCCTTCAAAAGAACTGCCAGAGCTGCTTTCAGACGTTCCTCTAGATACACCTATTTCATGTAAACTCCTATTTATTCAGTGTTTCTCTCATTTCACTGTAAGCTTTATCTTCCATAATAATCACCCTCATCCTCCAAAAGTTCACATAATTGTTCCCATTAAAAAGCTCAAACAATGGAGGTGCCAGCAACGTTCTGACTCATAGCTGAGAATATGCATTATATTTAATTCAGGGGCTCTGGAGACCTTTTGTAACATTTCAAGACTTCACTCTTGGAGACTGAGCAGAGTTTTAATTATTTTATGTTGTGTTCAAGTTTCATGCAAAGTTCAAGCACCGGGAATGGGTTTTTTTCTTCTTTCCACAGCTTTTTCAGTATGTAAAGCAATAATCTATGATAATAAACAGTAGAATTTGTCTTTTACGTTTCTGGAATTGTTCATAACATCAGCTCCATTTTTTCTTCTTCTGCAAGAACAGCAATCAATAATTCATGGGTTTATGATATTGCTCGGCTGAAAACCTGGAAATGTTTTAAATGTCTGTCAGTAAGTGAACACTACCGTGTGTTTGACAAGTGCAATAAATTACTTAAAGTAGTTTCTGAAGCTCAGCCTGCACTCCAGCACATTTTCCTACCATCCGTGATGCTGTATTATTTATACAAATCGTCCTTATCAAAGCATGATTTTGTGCGATACCCACTTATTAAATATTTTCCAAACTCGTCTTAATGAGAATACAAATGGCTCCCACGAGAGCGTTGGATAACTTTGACAAATGCAGATGAAAATAGTTGGCTTAAAGTATGTATGTATGTATATTTTTACTTGTATAGCGCTCCTTGAGGGCAAAGCCCTGTACAGCAAAACAATGAATTAGTAGTAACAAACAAGGGGTCATTGAAATAAAAAGTAACAATAAGTGTATTTTTAGAAATACAATTCACATAATTATAAAATATAATTGCACTACAGATCAAGTGCTCAGTGTCAAGGAAACAAAAGCCTGGAAGACCCTACCCTGTAGGGATTAGAGTCTAGATAGGAAGGTAACATACAAACACAATTCAGAGGGGTTTAAGGTGTTGTACTGTAGGTGACAGTTTGTTACACTGTTATTCAAGTGCCAGTTCCCAGTTCAGGTGTTATCCAGGTGCTCCCAGAGGTAGTCTTTGAGTTTCGTTTTAAAAACACTGAAGGAGGATTCTCTCCGCAGAGATTCAGGAATGGCATTCCAAATTTTGGGAGTGGCAAGAGAGAAGGGTTTGATACAGGAAAGAGCAGTAGTAGTGGTACAACCAAGCGGTTGCTCTGATAGGAGCAGAGGTTATAGCCAGGAACATATAGAGAAACAAGAAATGAGATGTAGTTAGTGTCAGCGGGGCCTATCGGCTCCCAGTGGGAGTTTGTCAGGACCAAGGAGGAAGCTAAAGGGTTAAAGTCCAGATACTAGGTACAGGCAAGTTTCATGCAATATTCAAGATTAAGTCCAGAAGGCAGCAAAAAGGTCAAATTCAGGCAAAGCTCAATAGTCCAGGAATCAATAATAGGATAATTATGGAACACTCAGGAAAGTATTTTAACAAATCCTATACTCGGGCATTGAACCCCGGTCTCCGGCATGCTTTTATATTTGAATTTGGTGTCATTAGGGGTGCCGACGCTGTGATGCACCTGTTGCGGCGCTGTGAGGTAATTACGCTGGTGCCACTACCAATGTGATGGCTATGGATGCCGCCATTTTGGAAGCAACGCCGGGAAGAGAGGACGCTCCGCCTGGAGCTCCTGGAAAGACTCCAGGCGGCGTTCATGGTTCATGCCAGTTAGGTGCAGAGGAATGAAGAGTGTTGAACGTTATGAGGAGGAGTTTATAAGTTATTCTTTGTTTTAGAGGAAGCCAAGATAAGGACTTCAGCAGTGAAGGGGCCTGTACCCTTTTGGATGAGAGGAGGATAATTCTGGCAGCCGTGTTTAATACAGACTGTAGAGGGGAGAGATAGGAGTTAGGGAGGCCGGTTAGTAGAAGGTTACAGTAATCTAGTTGGGATAGCAGGTGAAAAGGAAAGGACAGATTTTGGCAATATTGCGTAAGAAAAAGTGACAGGTTTTGACAGTGGCATTAATATGATCAGAGAAGGAGAGAGAGGAGTCAAAGATTAACCCCAGACAGAGTGCTGAGTTGATAGGGTTAATGAGCATGCTGTCTATAGAGATAGAACAAAGGGGAGTAGGACCAGGCTTAAGTGGAAAGATGATTAGCTCAGTTTTTGTTTCAGCTTGAGGTGGCGCTGGTTCATCCGGTTGGAGATTGCTAGAAGGCAGTTAGAGATTTGTGCCTGTTTCATCTGTTAATGAAGGGGTGGATAAATATATTTGGGTATCATCAGCATACAGATGATAATTAAAGACAAATGATCTCCCAAAGACAGAGTGTACAGGGAGAACAACAACGGACCAAGTACAGAGCCTTGTAACACCCCCACATTAAGCGGAACTGGATATAACATTTTGTTATCATAGGAGGCAGTGAATGAACGGTTAGAAAGGTAAGAACTGAGCCACGATGCAGCCTGATTATAGATACCAAGCGAATACAGAATCTGCATCAGGAGAGAGTGGTCAACTGTATGAAATACAGATGATAGGTCAAGGAGGATAAGGATGGAGAAGTGACCTTTGGCTTTGGCAACCTGAAGATCATTTGTAACTCTACACAAAGCAGTCTCAGTAGAGTGAGACAGGACGGTAATGGCGGTGTGGCCCTTTTAAGAATAGGCTTTACACAGGCCAGTTTGAAAGGAGAAGGGAAGGTTCCAGAAGCTAGAGAAGAATTGAAGATGTGAGTAAGCGTAAGCTCTGCAACACAGTTTTGAGCAGAGAAGAGGGCATGGGGTCAAGGGGGCTGTGAGTAGGGAGGACAAGTGAAGCTTGGAGACTTCAGACATTGTTACCGGAGGGAAGGATTAAGACATGTAGAAGGGGGCTTAGGAAGGAGGAGGTGGTTGCATTAGAAGTGGTAGGGATCTGATTGCGGATAGACTCTACATCGTCTTTAAAGAAATAAAGTCCTGAGGAGAGTGCATCAGGTTGACTCATTCTGTTGATGAGGGATGGAGAAGAGTATTGAATAGAGAAAACAGGCATATTTGTGATTTTTTAAAACGGTACTGTAGTACCCTTGCTTGGCCTTTGACGTGGCAGAATTGACCCAGGACAACAGAAATTTATACAGGAGTGTAAGATAGTGATGGGCGAATCTCCCGCGATTCGCTTCGCCTAAAGATTCGGCGAAACGAGTCGCGGGACGCTTTTGACGCGCGTCGTTTACTACGCATCGCGTCATTTTCGGTGCGTCGCGTCGTTTCCAACACCACGTCCAATGGTTGTGAGAGAAAGAGAGACATAAGAGAGAGCAGCCTCAATGGCGGTATCATTCTGTGAGAGACAGGTTTCTGTTAGTGCCAAAAGACTAAGTGAATTAGATTAATGTGGACTTGTTAGTTAAAGAGCGGGTGTTAAGAAGCGCACAAGAAAAGGGAATCTGAAGGTTTGAGAAAGTAGAGGAATGAGAAGATTTGCGCAAGTTGGCAGGAAAATGAGGTCTAATATTTGTTGGTATGGAGCAGGGTCCAGGGTTTGGAGAGACATCCCCTGCAGCCAGCAAAAGCAGGGAAAAGAGGGAAAAGATGTGTGAATAGGATTTGAAGTGACTACATATCCTGGTCTTTTTAGTAACTGGAAGACAAAGGTGTAGCACGGTGGTTCTCAACCTTCCTAATGCTGCGACCCTTTAATACAGTTCCTCCTGTTGTGGTGACCCCCAACCATAAAATACTGGAGACAGCGTGAGTGTATAAAGGTTTGTTTTCCGTCCGTAGTGCAGCAAAAATTTTTTTGCCACACCCATTTAGTGGCCACACCCCAATTACCATGTAAATTTTACAAATTTTAAATGGGCAGGGAGAGCTGTATGGCAGTCCCTACTAAGGTGATATAGAAAGTCGTAGTGCAACTGGCTTCCCTACACAGGTTACTGAACTACAACTCCCAGAACCAACACCCGGATAGCTACAACCTTGCCCCAGGGCTAGTGGGGAGAGAGATAAACCTGCTCTTGGAACCCCTTAAAGGACCCCTGTGAAAGGGACGTTCCACCCCCAAAGGGGTCCCGACCCCCAGGTTGAGAACCACTGGTGTAGCAAATAGTTGTAAAGTGTATAAGAGCAGGAGTATGTGGATGGGAGCAGGGAAGAAGACTGACAGACAATAGGATGGTTAAAGGAAGTAAGTACCTTAGGGAGCACCGTGCAAGCAAACAAAGCAAAAACGATTAACTTTGCTTATGCAGTTTCTAACAGGTAGCAGTGTTACGTCCTCAATGGAGTATTACTGAAGTGGGTGCGAAGTTCACAATTAATGTGTTCTAAGTTTGAAATCAGTCAATTTTTTCAAAAAAAACAGTCCTCTTTTTTGTCTTTCCTTGTAACTCTCCTTGTTGAACTCCTTGTTAAACTCTTCCAGATCACTTGTAAATTAATCACTTCCAAATGAAGCACCACAGCAAATGCTCTCCCCTAAAGAGGTCTTAATAAACAGGGAGAGTAGAAGCTGGAACTGCTACACACGGGTCTGGGGAATCACAACAGAAGTGCACCTGCCATCTGCATCTTCACAATTCCAGTTGGCCCTAGTATCATGCTTGTAGGATGATAGCATCATCTCTTTAAAAGGGTTCCCAAAATCTAATGTGACCAGGTTGCATACAGGAGTTCATTTACCAAGGAGGCTAAAGCTTATCAGCACTAGTGCCTCTGGATCATCCTCTGATGTCATCTGGCTCACGTTGATTTTGGTAAAATTAGACTCAGAAGGCCCTGTTAAGTTCCAGTTAAAAAGGGTTGGTTTGGTTTGTATTCATGGTGACACACGGGAATATCCCGTGGCAACCCTGAAGTTTAGAACACTCTGCAGCGGTAGTACCACACCTTCTGCATGCTGCTATAATTGGGAGGGATTTCCCCCAGTTTTGGCGTCTTTGTGATCAATCAGTTACTCCCTGCTCTAAGGCAGTGGTTGAAGGACATATACCCTCAGAAAACTTTGAGGTAACAGGTTCAGAGGATCCTCCTTAGGAAACCCCAGCTTTCCCTTTCTCTGTATTAATGGGAGACTTGGAGGAACCTGAAGATGTTCCAAACCCTAGTGAGGAAACCAGTGAGTCAGTTTATAATGACAATGTTGTGGATTTCTCTGACTTGGATGTACACAAAGAGAATTTTGGTACAGAACAAAAGACCCTATCTTCATAAAAGCTAGAGAAAATGTGAAAGTAATTGATGGGGAACCCATTGACCCAGGGCTCCAGTTAACCTATTCTCACATGGCTTTAAAAGGGATCTACTGTACCAAGTATCAAAAAAATCAAATGAGGTGATTGAACAATTAGTGGTACCCAAACCGTACAGAAAAATGGCTTTGAATCTTGCCCATGGTCATGTAATGGGGGGACATTTGGGTATTGAAAAAACTACAGAAAGAGTTTTGCAAAGGTTTTTTTTGCCTGGCGTGTATCAGCAGGTAAAGGATTACTGTGGTTCCTGTCATGTTTGCCAGATTTCTGCTACAATGTCACACTTTTGTAGTCCACTAGTCACATTACCAATTATTGAAATACCCTTAGAGCGTATAGCCATGGATTTGGTGGGCCCTTTGTTAAAATCTGCCTGGGGTCACCAATATATGATATGGACTATGCCACTTGCTATCCGGAAGCTATTCCTTTGCACAACACCTGCTAAAACAATTGTCAAAGAATTTCTTTATGTGTTCAGTAGGGTTGGGATCCCTAAAGAAATCCTCATGGATCAGGGTATCTCTTTTATGTCCAGAGTAACTAAGGAACTCTGTAAATTGTTTAACATTTCACAATTGCGAACCTCGGTCTACCACCCTCAGACAGATGGTCTTGTTGAACGGCTCAACAAGACCCTAAAAAGTATGTTGAAAAAGGTAGTGGACAAAGATGGGAAAGACTGGGACTGCCTTCTACCCTATCTTATGTTTGCTATAAGGGAAGTTCCCCAATCCTCCACAGGTTATTCACCATTTTGAGTTACTCTACGGGAGACATACTAGGGGCCTCTTAGACATAGCCAAGAAAACCTGGGAAGGGGAAGTGACACCCCACAGGAGTGTAATTGAACACATATCACAGATGCAAGATTATTTACATTGTAAGAGAAAACCTGGCCCAAGCTCAGGCTGCCCAACAAAGGATATACAATAGTAATACTAAAATACATGTTTTTTCACCTGGAGACAGAGTTCTAGTTTTGGTCCCCACGGTGGAGAGTCAGTTCCTTGCAAAATGGCAGGGACCCTTTGAAAACATGGAGAGAGTTGGGGAGGTAAATTACAAGGAACACCAACCTGGCAAGAGGAAGCCAGAACAAAAACAGTCGTTTTTGACGCGACTAAAACGACGCAACGCGCGCCAAAAATGACGCAACGTGCCGCAATTGACGCGACCTGCGTTGGAAACAGTGCAACGTGCCAAAGTTGATGCGATGCGCGTCAAAAGCGTGCCACGACTCGTTTCGCGAATTTTTCGCCAATTTGTGAATTTCTCTGGAATTTCGCAAGTTTTTCGGCGAATCGAATCTCGGGAGATTCGCCCATCACTACTTGTTTATTAATGACCTGGATGTTTTTGCAGATGATACTAAATTGTGCAGAACTATAGGTTCCATGCAGGATGCTGCCACTTTGCACAGTGATTTGTCTAAGTTGGGAAACTGGGCAGCAAACTGGAAAATGAGGTTCAATGTTGATAAATGCAGGTTATGCACTTTGGCAAAAATAATATAAATGCAAGTTATACACTAAATGTCAGTGTGTTGGGAGTTTCCTTAAGTGAGAAGGATCCTGGGGTTTTTATAGATAACAAGTTGTCTAATTCTGGGCAGTGTCTGTAGCTACTAAAGCAAATAAAGTTGTGTCCTGCATAAAAAAGGGCATAAACTCAAGGGATGAAAACATAATTTTACCTCTTTATAGATCCCTAGTAAGAGCTCATCTGGAGTATGCAGTGCAGTTTTGGACTCCAGTCCTTAGGAGGGATATAAATGAGCTGGAGAGAGTGCAGAGACTAAGTGCAACTAAACTGGTTAGAGGGATGGAAGACTTAAATTATGAGACTGGGAGACTGTCCAGGTTGGGATTGTTTTCTCTGGAAAAAAGTTGCTTGTGAGGGGACATGATTACACTTTAAAAATACTTTAGAGGACATTTTAGACAAATATCAGGGAACCTTTTTACCCATAAAGAGGATCACCAGAGGCCACCCCTTCAGACTAGAAGAAAAGGACTTTCATTTAAAGGAACAGAGTAGGTGGTTCTTCACAGTGAGGACAGTGAGGTTGTGGAATGCACTGCCAGGTGATGTTGTGATGCTCATTCTGTTAATGCATTTAAGAGGGGGATGATTTCTTGGACAGACATAATATCAAAGGCTATTGTGATACTAAACTCTATAGTTAGTATATGGCCATATATAATTTATGTAAAGGTATGGATGCTGGGTTTTCATTTGGAGGGGTGGGACTTGATGGACTTTGTCTTTCTTTTTTCAACCCAATTTAACTATGTAACTATGTAACTGACGTAGTGGTTCCCAAACTAAAGTGCTGGTACACTTGCCTGGGGTGACCTGCTTGATGGACAGTATAGGTAAGATTTTAGGAGAATCCAATTTTCTTTCTTACTTCTGTGATAAACACTTACATGTTGTCCTACAAAAATAGCTCCTCATTTACTTACAATGTATTGTTCTTGTAGTTTGCATATATCCTACAGGAACAAAAAATAGAAAATTCCCACCTGAATCTAAGTCCACCTTTTGTTAATATTATTCATCACCCTTTCTGCTCTAGAAAAGACTTTGTTCTGAGCACAACGGGGGAAAAAATACAAATAAAGGAAAAATATTCACAGTAGAGAGACACCAAATGCTAATGAAATACATCACCATGACAGCCACCTATGCGCAGATAAAACACAAGATACCCAAGAGAAGACTGATCCAAATGCAACGATGTGACTAATGGTGACATAGGAACCAAGGACGAATTCAGCTGCTTTAAATTAAAAAATGCCAAATATTGAATAGATCTCCTGAGAGAGGTGTGGAATTAAAACAAATCTAAGTGACATGTCCCACTTCTTTATGAAAACCACCGTAGAGGTACAGTAAAAATAACCCGATAATCAAGGTAAAATCCACAGAACACAAAAACAGAGACTTCATATTGGTTGTTCTTTTCCCAACACACTTTATCAATCTGTCTACTGGTGGCTTGTATTTATACACCTGGCTTGTGGGATATTTATTTTTATTTCTGTGTTGCATTTTCACTATCAAGGTGGCACACAGAATTATTTTAGAGATCTTTTTAAAGATTTTTCCGATTTTTATTTTGACTCTTTCAATGGCATTCATCCATTACATATATTAAGAATGTATGAAATATGTTATTGCCCCTAACTCTAATTCAGAAGAGAACTCAAACCGAAGTATGGTTCAAGGGGTCTGTTTATTTTTTTTGGAGGTTAATGTTAAAGGTTGAAGGTTGAATTTTTTTTGTGTTTACTGTATTAGAGGTTTTGGAAAAAATAAACTAAACTCTTAAACCATGATTGTCATTGAACTTAAGAGATCACAATATACAAATTACGAATGAAGAAATGCGCTGAACAATCTATAAAAAGCCTAAACAGTAGCTTCATCTGTAAATCTCAAATTTTTAGAGCGTTTAAAAAAAATTAGAAAAAATTTTTTTCAGGATTTGTTGAAAAGTTTACAACAAATGAGCACCAAATAGTTTTTCTGTGATTCTAGAAAATCACAGTAAAAAATGATTTCAAATATATTCAGTTATGAGTTTGCTGAACTTTAATTTTTGCATTAATCGAATGGAAAAACGTTGGAAATTTGCCAACAAAATCTGAATGCTTTTTTATGTTGATGGCCAATTTTTATTTAATCTTCAAGCTATTTTAAAACATTTTAGAGCTTTGATTTTTCAATATGATTTTTTTGCAATATGTTGAAACCAGATTGCATATAAATTTTGGAAAGTTGATAATTCTTTGGG
This sequence comes from Xenopus borealis, assembly GCA_024363595.1. NCBI lineage: Eukaryota > Metazoa > Chordata > Amphibia > Anura > Pipidae > Xenopus > Xenopus borealis. The sequence continues at coordinate 191,261,221 of CM044432.1, forward strand.
GAACTTAAAACTTTTCTCACTTTAGGGGGCACATACACCAAGTAATTTTGGGCTACTTCAACTATTGAATAACCCAAAATTCGATTTGAATTGAAAAAAATTGAAAAATCTAATTTAGAAGTACTGTCTCTTTAAAATCCTTCGAATTCAACACTTTACCACCTTAAAGCTGCCAAATTGCCATTTTAGCCTATAGAGGACCTCCTTGCGCCTTTTTTCTAAATTCTACGAATTCAAAGGCTTTTTTGGAAAATCGTTTGAATCGAATGATGCATTTGAATGATTCGAACAATTACAATTCAATTGAAAATTGACCTGTTTGGATTTGGTTCGGTATTCGGCCAGGATTCAGCCATTTTCAGCAGGATTCGGATTCTGGCCGAACCAAATCCGAATCCAAAAAATCATGTGACTATTCGTCACAAAACGCACTTCGTGCGCGGCACACTTTTACCCTTCCCCTCACTATCTTGCATATGCAAATTAGGGTTCGGATTCGGTTCGGTATTTGGCCAAATCTTTCACGATGGATTCGGGGGTTCGGCCGAATCCAAAATTGTGAATTCGGTGCATCCCTGATCGAAAATGGCCTTTAAAAAAATTAGATGGTCGAATTTCAAAGTTTTTTTTAACTTAAAAATTCGACCCTTAGCAAATCTTCCCCTAGTTGTTTTAGGCTGAATTATGACTGTTTCATGGACAAATGCGCACTTAGTGCTAGTTCATAAAAAATTTTGTCGCTGGCCAAAGATTTCCTATGCATCATTTTGGAAACCTAAGGAAATCATATGCCAGCAGAATGACAGATTCTCATAGTCCATCTACATCAGCCAATTACTAAAGGGTTTCTAGGAACAAATACTACACCATTAACCCTCCTAAAGAGTAGAATTGCTGTGACTAACTAGGAGTTACTACACCATTTGAAATCAACATTGTTTAATTATTATTACGAGTTCTGATGGCAACAAGTTGCAATAAGTTCCTTCTTGCTTAAAGGGGTAGTCCACCTTTAAGTTACATTTTAGTATGTTTTAGAATGGCAGTTCTAAGCAACTTTTAAATTGGTCTTCATTATTTATTTTTTATAGGTTTTAAATAATTTCCCTTATTTTTCTGACAGTTTCCAGCTTTCAAAGGGGGGTCACTGACCCCATCTAAGAATTAAATGCTCTGCAAGGCTACAAATGTATTGTTATTGTTACTTTGCATTACTCATCTTTCTATTTATGCCTCCGCATTCATATCCCAGTCTCTTTTTCAAATCAGTGCAGGGTTGCTAGGGTAATTTGAAACTCAGCAACCAGACTGCTGAAAAACTACAAATAATAGAAAATTAAAGTAATTTGCAAATTGTCTCAGACTATCACTCTCTACATCATACTAAAAGTTATTTAAAAGGGGAAGTACTAATTTAATCAGTGGAAAGAAAAACCTTGATCATTCTTTCTCTGAAAAAAGTTTTGTGTCCTCCCATGGGAAGTATTTTTCATGTTTGAGTTGTATAACAAATTCCATTGTTTATTTTTGAATGTACTGTAGGCTGGTTCTAAAAGGTGGGAATCCAAGAAATAAAGGTTGAAATAGAAGTAGAAATTAAATGACGTGATGCCAATTAGAAATCTTACTGAATCTTACTTACAGATGTTGCTACTATGATGTCAAATAAATAAGGGTTAATGGTCATAATTCCAACTTTATATTTTCAGAAAACTTTTGAATTTGAGAAACAAAATGGTGGTTGTAAATGAAAAGTTGTTCAATTGCTATTGTATTCTATTGTATTCTCATTGCATAGATTTGTAAGGCATCCCTCTGTTTCAGAAGCTCAAATCTGCATTGCCTAATTTTCCCAATCTTCCACCTGATTCCCTGCAAAACCTCCACACCTTCATTTACCACCTGCATCATCAGTTCTCCCTCTGAGCAGCCACCCACTAGCTGCTGCTACCAAGAGTTTCAGTTGAGATCTTGCCTCCAGCTCATCCCACCAGTCTTGGAATATCTTGCATACTTTAAGTACCTAAAGTATGTCCTCTGGAACTAATCACCTGGTTTATCCCAACTTGTTTCCTAAGCAATTTCTTTATATTTGGCTCTTATTCTTGGTTTGACTATTACGGATTTATTGGGCTGAACCTTAGTCTCCCAGTGCTAGCCTCAGCCTGTTCCTTGACTCTTCTTACCCCCTTTTAATCTCCTGCAGTTGTTCATGTCTACTGTTGGCATAACATTAAAGGAACAATGGGAAAGTGGTACCACAAAATATTGAAGTATAAAGGTTTTGCATATGGTTCAACCAAAAGCTAATTATCTTACAATTTGGAGATGTAGGGGTGACTGTTCTAAAGAATCACAATCTTAAACATAATTAGGAGCCAACAATTCAAAACAAACAAGGCCTCCTTCGTAATACACAAATATCTCGGTGCAGCACTGTGGTGTTTATAGAAATAGCCTGCAGGTGGCACTGTGCATACACAGAACTTTCTGTACAGCTTGAAAGTGAAAGTAAGACTTACTGCTGTTATGTAATCGCTGCATGAACCTGCTAATAAAGCACTATTATACTCTCCTTATCCTCGGCTACCAAAACACAACAAGCACTCCAATTAATTTTTGTAAAAATTGATAAAGATAAAGAATGGAGTGCCACTCAAAACTTTGCATCTATTTTTTGCTGCCCTGATATGTGAAAATGAAAGGCAATTTTAACTAAAAGGAATTGGAGTGCTGTCTACTGAAAGATATTTGTGTAACATAATAAGGAGCTGCATTAAATCAATAGAGAATTGCCAATTTCTCCCTGACCTAGAAGATGTTGGATGTTGCAAGTTATGGAAGAAATGTCTTAGCTGCTAAGTAAGAGTTAATTAAAGCTAATAAACAATCCACATCTTCATTCTCAATGAGACAACAGGGAAATTACAGCAGAGATTATAAATCTTATTGTGTGAAGAGAAAAATATTTTACATCATTTTTGTCTCTGAAGGAAGTAGTTGTAGTTATGATCAAGGCCGTGGGGAACTATGAAACTCAAAGCATCATTTTTGAATATGAACAACTTTAACTAAAGCATCATGCAACTTTAATTTACAGAACAACGTTTCCTGTGTAGGAAACCATGAATTATGAGCAGTTTAACACCTGTTTGTTCCTTTACAACTCTCTTGTGCCTAATGAATTACTTCTCCCAGTTGCGTCTTGTATTCTCTGTTTTAGTTCTTAGTAACAATAGTTACTCTTATTCTGAATTGCAGTACTTCTCTGCAAATGTGTTATCCATGGATGTTTTCTGACGTATTAATAACAGAGAAGGACATTCAAGCACTGTTATATAATCTCTGGCGCGTCAGAGCAATTTTGGGAGGAAAAACATTATTTAACCAGCTCAGCTGATTCCCTTGTTTCATCTGTGAGCACAAATGTATGGGGTGCCCTTTGCTCCAAAACGCATAGACACAGGTATAGATTGAAACTTTAAAGGGGTAGTTTATTGTCACATGAACATGTAGGGGCAGATTTACTCTTTTTCCTGCAAAAAAACCCTCAAATTCCTTCGAAATCCGACTATCGAATGCTTATCAAATTTGTACCTCAATATTTGATCCCTCGATAAAATTGTATGATTGAATACCGATCATTTGATTTCACGATTTTCACAGTACAAGGTACTGTTTTATTATTACAGAGAAAAAGGAAATCATTTTTTAAAATCTGGATTATTTGGATAAAATGGAGTCTATGGGAGATGGCCTTTCTGTATTTCAGAGCTTTCTGGATAATTGGTTTCCAGATAACGGATATCATACCTGTATCTCTTTCTTAATATGCTCCTTTATAATAGGATTGCATTTGCTTTCATCTGGCACTTAATTGTGTCTGACTGGCAAATCTGAGAATCCTCTGGGACTGGGTGTGAATGGAAAACTTGGATTTTACTGTGAAGTGTGTCCATCCAATGGTTTCTGAGGGAGGCACCACAGGGGGTCCCACTATGTAATAAAATATATTGCAGCAATAATACAATATACTATATAGAAAGAGAAAACTGAATTGGACATCCAATACAGTTAAACACTCCTGCACTGGGGATATGTCTGACAAGCTTAATGATTAACTAAATATCACAGTCCTTTGAATAGAATGGTCTCACAGTTTGACTCCTGATGGGATTAATAAATGAAACACAGGTAGCGCTACTTTATCCCAGTCACCTCTTCTTGAAATTAGTAGCTGCTCTCATGTAGTAGGCACACAAGCAAGACCTGTCCTTACACATGGGCCACATGCTTGTATCCTGGCCAAAATGCCTCCCTTAGGTGATTGACTCTTGGATCACTTGGTGGTTGACTTAGGGGCAAATTTACTATTTTTCACATAAAATCCTTCGAATCCATTTGAAATTCAATAAGCATTCGACTATCGAATGCTTATCGAATAGTTTTAGGCTTTAATTTCCTCGATATTCGATTTCTCGATGAAATCATACGATCGAATACCAATCGTTTGGTTTCATGAAAAAAACATACTTTTTGCTTCGAGCCCCCGAAAAATTTGTATGACACGAACGATCGAGGCGTTCGATCGTAAGAATGGTATTCGAGCAAGTCTTTGCAAAAGAAGCCTATGGGTGGGTTCCCATAGGCTTCTATTGGTATTCGGTAGGTTCAATCTGGCGAAGTAGGCATTCGAAGGATTTTAAAATTTTAAATCCTTCGATGATCGAATGATCGAATATTCGATCATTCGATCTATTCAATAATTCGAATATTTGGTATTTGATGATTGAAGATGCCAAATTTGCATATTTGAATATCCGAAAAAAACGTACGATTGGTATTCGATAGAATTCGATCGAACTTCGATCTCTTCACACAAATTTTGTAAATTTGCCCCTTACACAGGGGCTTACGCACCAGGGATAACAGACAACTCTTCAGGGCTGACTCTCAGTTACCTGTAACAGTTACCTGGACATCTAACATCTTGGCAGGAGATAGAGTGGAGCCTTCGGTCTGAGCCTAACATGAATAAATTCAGAATGCTTTCTGTTCTCCTGGCCAGTCATACTGTCTCTATCTTGGAGTTGCAGAAGGGGATCCTTTATAGCATCTGTTGGCTCACCATGTAGTTGGGGCACAAAGCAAGAATTTCTCTGGATCCTCCCAGGGGCTCCTAGTAAGCTCCCAGTCAATTGGATTGCTTCCATATCTGTGATCAAGGGAATGTTATTTTGAGAATTTATCACCAGAAAATGAATGGTTAAATAGGTTAAGTACAGGGCTCAGTATGTGCTGTGCATGGTGCAACACAATGATGTCAGTGTGTGACTCTGACCACCGCCATCTTGGATTCAAATTGGAGCGTTCCGTTTAACAACAGAGTGCTCAATTGTAGCAACAAAGTATTGCCCTTAAGTGGAGAAAGTCAGGATAAGTACATGACTTTCTTCATTGGAAACAGGAATGTGTACCATCTACATACACCTCTGGAACTCTTTGGGGTTAAGAGGAGAAGCATTAAATGTAAGTGTATTTGGAGAAGGACCAATATGTATTATTTATTAACATAATGTAATAATTATTACTCTGGCTTATATTAACCTCATTATGGATGTCATTATATAAAGCAACCCCTTTATCTTCCTCTCCCAATTTCTCTTGTGTGGATTATGTATGTAGGGACCCTGAGATTTGGGTATGTTTACCCTTGGTAAAAGGACACCTAAGGGTCATTTAGTTAACTCAGGCAGCTACAGTATGTCCCTTTTCCTAGGTCCACATTAGCTCAATGGGATTTTAAAGTATAAAAGGGGTTAGCCCCATGTTCTCAGGATCTGTCCTCGCATCTTGCCTCACTGGGAGGTATTTCTGTTCAGGCTTTCCAGTTGAAAGTTAGATAAAAGCTATTTAGTGATAGTGAGCATCTATGAGAGAGAGTAAGTACAGGGTAGCTAGTGAGCAGCATGCACTCCAACAAGGAGAAGTAGTGAGGTTAGGACCCCATGGTGTGTACACCACTAGCTCAGGTACACAGTGGGTGAGGTAAGGACCAGTAAGGGTGCCAAGAACCAAGACCCCAAGCTGACTATCCCTGGGCAGGAAGCTTTCCACTCTGGGAGGAAAGAGGTGTTCATCCTAACTGTGCTATTTCTTGGAATGGGAAGAATCCTGTTACCATTTTCCTGTGGTCATCTAAGTGCCTCTGAATTGATCCATTGCAACTGTCCTTTGTGAATAAACATGTCATCTCTCTGTTAGGATTCTTTGCTGCACTGATCTACATCATGTACTAGAAGTTCCCAAGGAGGGGTATTACAGTTCAGCCTATCCTGACCTTGGATGGTGGCACACCATTTTAAAGTATACCTTCTCTCCCATATGGCAGAGGCACAGGACTCCTGTAGTGCTACATGCAACTAAATGCATGCTAGATCTCATGCAATAACAGAAAACAAATTATTATTCAAATTGTGAGCAATGATGCACCCATGGTGTTTTCTCTGTATTTTGATATCAAACCAATTTATTTATATAACTGCCACTTTGTATTAAGGTTGATGTATACAGGGGATGAGGCAATTAGTTAGTGTGAACTTGCCTTTCAGGAGAATATGCTGATTAAAATGAATGCAAAGGACAACTGCAGTTAAGCAAAATGAATTAAACATTTATTAAAACAACTGGAGTTAATACAGAGCTGATGTAAATGTACCATGAACATAAAGTAAATCAAATCTCAAAATATGAAAGTAGCTAGTACAACTGTGTTTATGAAATACTCTCTCTAAAAGTAATCTACACTTGCATAAATCTATTAAACTAGACACAATGTTACCTGCTCCCATCCCTGAATCAACGGGGGTTTATTTTATGAATTAATAAATGTGCTGAAGAGAATATGTTAAAGGGATCCTGTCATGGGAAAAACATTTTTTTTTTCAAAATGCATCAGTTAATAGTGCTGTTCCAGAAGACTTCTGCATTGAAATCAATTTCTCAAAAGAGCAAACAGATTTTTTTATATTTCATTTTGAAATCTGACATGAGGCTAGACATTTTGTCAATTTCCCAGCTGCCCCAAGTCATGTGACTTGTGCTCTGATAAACTTCAATCACTCTTTACTGTTGTACTGCAAGTTGGAGTGATATTACCCCCACCCTTTCCCCCACCCAGCAGCCTAACAACAGAACAATGGGAAGGTAACCAGATAGCAGCTCCCTAACACAAGATAACAGCTGCCTGGTAGATCTAAGAACTCAATAGTAAAACCCATGTCCCACTGCGTACTATTCAGTTACATTGAGAAGGAAAAACAACAGCCTGCCAGAAAGCAGTTCCCTCCTAAAGTTCTGGCACAAGTCACATGACTGGGGCAGCTGGGAAATTGACAAAATGGCTAGCCCCATGTCAGATTTCAAAACTGAATATAAAAAAAACAGTTTGCTCTTTTGAGAAATGGATTTCAGTGCAGAAGTCTACTGGAGCAGCACTATTAACTGATGCGTTTAAAAAAAAACATGTTTTCCCATGACAGTTTCCCTTTAAAGTGAAATAAATTTAGGAGCAAGCTACAGTATGGGCTGTACTTGTCTAAACCTCTAATATAGACAGATTTTTTTGTATTGATTTTAAAATGTTCTATAATTCTTTCAGCTTTTTTTATCTGTTACACTTCAAATGTTTTATAAATGTAATTTTCTTGTGTTAATTGCCAGCTGTGTGTAAATTAATTTGAAAGGATCATTTTTTCCCCTCTTGAATGGGAAAATTAAGGCATTCCAGGGTTATTAGATACATTTTTATGGGTCACAATAAAGACACTTTGGGGCTTTTTTTTTCAATTAAAACTGAAATTGTTCTCGTTATTTTAAAAATAAAAATATGACCTAACTCCCAACCACAATTTGGCTTAATTTACTAAAAAATATGAAAATCGGAAATGTTTTGACAAAATTTGACAATTCAGACTGTGCAACTTTTTTAAACTGCTGCCAGAAAATGTAAAATTGTTTTTCATCATCCATCCAACATCTTCCAATAGTAAAACAAACTTCTACCACTGACTTTTATATTCAAGTTAAATTCAAGTTTTATTTCCTCTTACAATTCGGATTTTCCCCTTAACAACTACACCAGAAAAATTTGAGGCTTCATATATGTGAACGTATATTTACTGCTGTCCTTTCCTCTAGCTTCTAGTGAAGGCTTATTTCTTAAAGGTCAGATTTGAGTGATGTTAGAAGTTTTTAAAGCCACGACTAAACTCACAAAAGATCTAAAAAGTGTGAAAAAAAAAAAAAAAACAATTCTGCTAAAACCTCTAGAAATTAGAAATTTTTGAAAATTTGAAAACCTGAAAAATCCCAAGAAGTCTGATTAGCTTTAAAGAGGTCCAGGAAGATCATTGCAGCTCCCACTGACTTCTATAGCACCTAAACAACTTTTACGTAATAAATTGCATTTTTTAGAACTTTTTAGAAATATAGGAAAACGTAGTTGGGATTTGTAGTTTTTTGATTGATCAGACTTCCCAAGTCATATTTGTGGTTAAGGCAACTACCCACTTAAGAAATATTATCCATGACTATCTGGATATGAGGTACAATAATATTTCAAAAGCAAATATTTGTCTTGTTTGCCCTTTTATTTATTTAATAACACAGAAGAGTCCCTCTTCTAAAGCTGTTGCTCTATGCAAAGCCCCTTGGATGCCTTTATGGTATGGTAAATGCAGTCAGTTGTCTGCTCGGATTAAATTATGCACAAGCATCTGGAGGTGAGGTACAGTATATTCAAAAAGCTGTTTTAAAAACTGGTGGTGGGGTATCTTTAAGAGCCAAAATTGCATGATCAGTCAGAAAAATTTGCTTTGTAGTAAGTTTCATGTGCATCTAACATGCTGTGGCAGAAAAAAAGTCACCCATAGACTCTAATATATTTTGCTACAAAAACATGTCGCTTAAAGAAAAAAGTTGCTGCAACAAAATTGTTGTCCATAGACAAGTGGTTTCGGACATATTTCAGCAAAGTGAAACAGGACAGATTTACTCATCGCTAGGCACTGCCTCTTGTAAATAAGAGATGTAAGTCAATAGTGGATCCTGTTTCAAAATGTATAGTGCCCCTTTGTGGCAAAATCTGGGGTGCTATAAATGTGCTACCTTATGTATGATGGTAATACAGATACAATGTTTCAGATAGGAAGGAATTACTGGCGGTAAGGGGGGAGTCACTGCACCATGGGACCTGTTACATAATTCAAAACTTTGTGTATACCATGTTTCTGTATAACGGATCCCATACCTGTACAAAAAAAAGGTGATGTAAATCTTCTGGTATTACACTGCAAAGTGTAATATGTGATTATATCCCACCTATATAAAGGGGAGGTGCTTGTAAAATAAGATTATTACATGAGAGCTTTAGATTAGCCTCTTTAAATTGTGGCACCAAAGGGGTTAAACACCATATTGTCCTTTTCCTGTTTCTTAGAAAAGCATTGGGTTTCTTAAAAAAAGGACTGGTTCTGATGCTATTGGCCATATCTTGACAGACTGTTGTTCTGAAATGTTAGTTGTTTGAAATAAAGAAAACCTTTTAATAAATTAGTACCCTGGAGGATTGTGTTGCTGGTACAGAAGTGGGAGATGGATTCCCAGCTGGTAAACTCGCATGGTAAAGTATATTGGATGGTCAATGATAATAACAGCTACAGTAAGTAAATTATTTTCTATTGTGTTTCTAAGGCAAAATACACTAAATCAATTCAATCTAGTTTCCACCATTAATCTGGACTACACAATTAGAGTGCAGAGACGAGTGATATTTTATGGAAACTGTTATTAAGACATGCTTTATTCAAAAATCTTGTTTATGTGTTAGAGTGGGGTATTTCCTTGTACTGGCTAGTGGATTCACAATTATAGACGATGAGGGACAATGTGAGGGGTGCTGTGACCTCTAGGAAGTACAGAATGGAAACTGAATGGTATTGCCTGCCCTGACATTATGCCTGAGCCACAGAGGTGGGGCAGAAAAATTAAGATTGATAGCTCAGATTTTTAAATACATTTATAACAGATATTCATGTGTTAATAAAAATAATGTGGGTAAAAAAATATGGAGACAAACCCAGACTCACTATAACCTACAGTCCCAATCCTCTCCCCTAAGGGGTATATTAGGAAATCTGGAATTTCCCTCGGGAAGGGAACTTGATTTTATAAAGAAATGGGACCACCCAAAACTATTTTATATATACCACATTTGGGATAATGTGAACCAAAAACCGCTGGAAAGGAAAGCCATAAGAACAAAGTCAGGTATTGAGGACATCCCAATATACCAATATCACATAGGTATCACATTATTTAAGAGTTCACATGAGTTTGAAACCCAAGCAGACACTTATCTCATTTGAGCAACTCTGTTATAGGGGACCAGGCCAAAAACAGTTCATATTGACACAGACGTCTAAGGAGGACTTCCCAAAATATAAATACATGGTATATTGGGAGGATCAATTCCCAGCGACAATAAGCTATACAAATTGGGAAGATATCTGGGAAAATTCCAGTAAATCCTCATTATGTGTACAATAAAGGGAAAACATTTACAAAATTTTACTGAATTGGTATTATACCCCAGAAAAATTGCATATGATATATCCTTCAGTCTCAGACAGGTGCTGGAATAGAACAATGCCAAAATGTGAGGATATATGGGGTAATTGGACTTACTGCTTTCCCTCCGGCCGACCCAAAAAGTAGCAGCTCATTAACAAAGTTAAGGTGTAGCATAATGAAATACCTTGATTGACCTGCCTTGTTATGCTATTTATGTGTGTATCTTTTTCTTTTTTTTCTTTTCCCCTTTTTTTTATACTTTATTTTCTGGAACCACAATATACATGATAAATGTTGAAAAACATCACTATCAAATGTAAAAATTGTGTTTGCAGGTGTGGAGGAGAAGAAGGAAATATAGAAAAAAAAAATAATAATGTGGGTTTCATGTTTCATTTGAAAAGGACTTTATTATAAAGCTTTTTATACCTGTGGAAATTATAGTTTCTTCAACTAAAAATGCATTTTGGTGATTCTGAATTGTTACAATGAAACAAACATATATTCCAATCTTTTTTTATCTTGTTAGCTATACAGTATATATAAACTGAGACCTTGCAAAGGTTACATAGTTACATAGTTGGGTGGTTAAACAAAACTAGAAATAAGTAAATAGGTAAAACTCTTTCTAGATAAATACAAGATTAGAAGAAATACATAAATACTTATTATTAAAAAAAACATAGGAAAATTTAAATAGTATTACATTTTTAAATTAAATTGTAAATGCAGAGTTGTTCTGATATCTATTGCCTACAACATACTAAGGGGCAGATTTATTTATATCAAATTGACTTTTTGTGGCAAAAAGCATACATTAAAATTCATAAATATAAAACTTGAAAGAAGGAATTAGAGGAAAGCTGATATAATTCCAATATTTAAAAAAGGATTATGATCTAGAGTCCTGCAGCGGGTCGGGTACCCGCGGGTTACCCGCAAAATCCCGCGGGACCCTGCGGGTTGCTCGTAGAATTTCTGGGTGCGGGTATAGAAGCGGGCCGGTGGTTCTGCAGGTTGGTGGGTTGAGGGTCGGGTCGCGGATCCTCGCTACAGCGATTTTTACTCCTTTTTCTCAGAATTTCTACTTCTGATGATGTCACATCCGGTTTACATTGATAGCTCTTCCTGTTTTACTCCTTTTTTTCTGATCACAGCTACTTCCGAGGATGTCATTTCCGGTTTACAATGACAGCACTTCCTGATTCTTGATGTTCAGCGGGTAGCGGGTCCGGGTTGCGGATTGCGGGTTGCGGGTACGGGTCCCAAAAAATGGACCCGCGCAGGACTCTATTATGATCTCAGCCCGGCAATTAGAGGCCAGTAAGTTTGACATTAGTGATGGGAAAATTATTTAAAGGATTGTTAAGGGATAACATTAAAAATGTTGTCCTGGTGAATGGCATTATGAGCAGTAATCATCATTGCTTTATGAAGGATCAGACAAATTTGATTGCTTTGTTTGTGATGAGATAAGTAAGATGCTGGACAATGGAGGGAGCAATAGATGCGATCAATTTGGATTTTGCCAAAGCCTTTGATACCATACCCCACTGCTTTCTAATCCAAGGGCTGTTGGGTTTAATGAAGAAGTTGACACATGAACAACTGTCTTTCATTTACATTTACATTGTTTTTGAAAATTGAAAAATTCGTATAAAAAATATGAGGTTTTTTTTGCCACAAATTTTTAAAATAACAGGAAGACTTGAATTCCTGGATTAAATCAACACTTTTTTTTTTTAATTTACATGTACAAATTACAATTGTATTTATAGTTAAAGGTGTCTGCAAGAATTATTTCTGACCTTAAGATTTGAGATTTCACGAATGATTTGATAATTCTCTTTCAAGAATTGGTATGCTATACTATAATAGTATAATTATAACAAATGTTTATTTATACATCTAAATCCAGAAAAGAGATGTGAATGTTTAATTAATGTCATTAATTACAAGTAGGCTATGTAATTTATTTAAATTATACATGAATTAATAGATAATTGTATAAAGCTAATGAAACATTACAGCACCATAATAATCTGTTATTCAACACAAATGTAGTTATGCCTGTTATATTTCACTTTATTTATTAAGCCTCTGGAATATTATAAATGCAAATTTAAAGGGGTCACCTTATTATGATGTTCCCTGTTAAATGGAAATGTAATGTTTTTCTTATTTAATGCCGGACTAACTTAATTTCTGAGAAGGTAATAAGGGACCTCGATTCTGGGATGCCAGTGGATGTGATTTACTTTTACTGGGTCCCTTGCTTTTCAACTTGTTTATTAATGACCTGGATGTGGCCATTGAAAG
>CM044432.1:191285814-191311827 GCA_024363595.1 Xenopus borealis
TATTATATTTTTTGTTCTTCAGAGTTTTCATTGGAGTTGGCTTGTCTCTGGCCTTAGAACCATCTGACTTCCTGCTAAAACACAGAAATAACCTGAAAATATATACATTATATTCATAATTTCCATCTGACGCCAACTCTGCTGATGGTTCTGTCCACTAAACTCACTTCCTCCTAGGAACTTTCCATTAACTAACACTTTATCAGTCTTTTAATAGGGAATATTTTTTTATTCTGTTTCCTTCCAGTTATTGAATTTTAGCTGTCTGCATATGCATGAGCAGTGGTTCTTGTCTGAATCAATAATATTTGCTTCACAGCTGGGGAGAAAAGAAAACATGATGACATACTAATATCATAGGCATTGGTATATTTTCCTCAGGCTATGGGGCTAAGACCATCCTTGTACTAAATGGGGAGTATTAAAGGGGAAAACACCAAGTTTTCATAAAAATGCCCACCTTTTGAAAATCGATTATACCTTGAGGCTGCAAAAAGTTTGAATCAAAACTTTCTTCATCTCAAACCTGTCGAGTCCTAAGAAAAGAGTACTCCAACTCAGAAGTGCCGAGTTCATGTAGAAGTCAAAGGCAGATGTCTTGTTGATACCCTAATCCATGCTGGGTTTTGTTCGATAATCCAAGATTTTGTGATTTTGGGTGTAAAATCTGAAAAAGTCAGAGGTTTTAGCAACAAAAACTAAATGTTTGTACTTAATTTTTGTAATTAATTTTTTTTCAGGTTTTTATAAATATTTTTCCCACACAAGAAATTTTATTGATTGAAGAATATATTGAAAAATAAGGGGAAAAGTCAGTGTGGATTTGGTTGAGTAGTTTTCAGAAAATAGTGAGATAAATAACCCACGAAGTGTTAATTAAAGTTTGTCAAAGCGGTCCACTGAATTGGCTCTTATTTATATAAGTCATTTGTGCAAGTTTCATGTAAACATTTAAAACCAATGCTTGATTCTACTGCCTTTAAAACAAGACCACATCAAGTTTGGGGCCAAATTGCTCTGATCATGCAATGCCTACCTGAAATAAAACAAAATAAAAAATAAATTATTTGTATAGGTACAGGTATTGTACTGACTTTATAGAGTAGAGTTGATGGAAGATGATGATGGAAACTCTCCCTGCACCCAACCCACAGCCCTTCAGTTGAACTACTCTACTATTCAGAAGAACTACTCTCCATTCTCTTTGAGAGCAAATACCAGTGACTGGGTCTCCTAGTTCTGTATCTCCCTTCTTGTATGCAAGTACAAAGATAATCTGGCTCTGTAGATAATTTACTGTAAAGTACAGCAAATCCAGTTACAGATTCAACATTGCAAATGAACTGGCCATTTTGTATTTTTGCCCAGTGCATGGTGCATTGTGCAAATAGCCTCAGGCCTCTGCACTTTGTTTCAGAGAACAGAAACCTACTGGCCCCTTCACTAATACAGCGCTGACTACATTAGTGAGAGGTGAATGTCCCTGCTCCCTTCTTCTAACCTGTTCATTTAGAGTGGCAAGATGATCCTCCTGATTCTGATTTCTGTGCTAAGTGCTGTATTTTGGATCCGGAGCTCAATAGCGAGAGCAGCAACCCCCCAGTGTCAGTGCTCTATAAGTGAGCACTAAGGGTACACCCCTTAGCACTCTTGCACTTCTTTCCCCAGTGCTTGTATTATTGCACTTTGACAATGCTTAGATGCAAGTAGATATTTCTGGTAATATTAACCAACCTTTAATGTTGTTCTTACTGATGGTGCCTTTCTTCTTCATTTGGAAGCTGTGAGATGCACAGTACAAGAGAACAGTTGGGCTACCTAAGTAGGTATGTGTAGGGCTTGGGGCCTGTGGCCTCCTAGTTCACTCACCACATACACACTCTGCCAAGGGAGAGCAAGCGTGGGACTGAAACTGTTGAAAAATAATTATTTGCTGTTTTACTTTTAGTTGTTGGGGTGCTACTATAGGCCCCATTCCTAGAATCCTACGGGATTCTGTGGGAGTCACAGATCCAGTAGGACAAGCAAAAGTTGGGGCTTAAGTTGAACGGACATTAACTAGGAACAAGGAGCCAGGACAGAGCTGAGTAAACCTGAAAACCATGATCAGAAACAAGGACAACAGAAAAATCAACATGTTATAGCCAGACATGGCATAGGATTGTTTCTCGTGTTTTTTGGAAGAAGAGTAGAAAATTAGCTTAATTGTCTCCTGTTGAACTATGTGTTTATTTGCAGTTTGCATTGATGTTCCACTTTGTACCCCAGGAAATGGGAATCCCATTGGGCAGTTTACAGTCTATTTTAAATAACTTCCTTTATGTACATTTGAAATATTGTTTTCTCTCTTAGGCTGAAATGTCTTATACAAGCTAAAATCATGATATGCGCACTAAAGCTACCTGAGCACGGGTTATATTATGGCAACAGTAGAGCCTGAGAGCATTCCAAGACAGGCGTTTAACACCAGTGAATTAATAATAAACTTAGACTGTCTAGTCTGTTGGAGGACCCAGCCTGAAGCTTTCTTTACTGCTATCCACAGCCTATTAAAGGTTCATATTAAGCTGGAAATCCTATTTAAAAACACAGAGTGCAAACTACTCAAGGGAACATAATGAAATTAATATAATTTATTGTAAGAGCACTTAAAAACAGCCAATTCAACTAATTGTTTCATCCATTTCTTACGCAAGTCCAAGTCCTATAAAAAGTCTGTGTTGTAATTTACTACTATTGAGCTAAGTATTTCTTAAAAAGCCTTAAGTCATTGAATAATTCCCCATTTCTTCACCATCAGGACATTATTCTAACTGAAACCATAACTTGAAGAAATGTCACATTTATTTTCACACAAATAAATTTGAAATCACTGTGAATGTAAGTGCAGATCAGCTCTCCATAGGCTTGCTCAACTTCACTTCCATAAGCCATTTATCTCTGCAGTACATGATTGTGATTAGTGATGAGCAAATCTGTCCCATTTCACATCATAGTAAAATATGCAAAACATATTGAAGTCAATGGTTATTAAAAATCTTTTTGTCTTTTTTTACTTGTTTTACTTAAGTATAAACTATAGAATCTTGACCAACAGGTTTCTCTCTTTTTATGTTATTTTACCAAATAGGGCCAGGCCATGCCAGCCAGGCGCCCTAGGCAACCTGGTGGCTGCTGCGCCGGTAAAGTGTGCATGCACGAAATTGCCGTGCATGTGCATAAGTAATTATGCAGAAATATATCAGCACCAGCTGGAGAGAGTGGGGACTGGACATGGGGTAGGTGAAAGAGACGCTACGTGCCTTTTGCCCCCTCAGCTTTGTGCCCTAGGCACGTGCCTACCCTGCCTACCCCTTGGCCCGGGCTTATACAGACTTATAGGGCTGCTCACCTTTAAAGGGCCTGGCTGTTGAAAGATCAGTAAGTAAACCTTATGCTCCCACACAAGCACCCCATCTTTTTTCCAGAGAATACAAGTCCAACCATGACAGTCTACCCTCATCATTTAAGCCTTCCACCCCTCTAACCAGTTTAGTTGCACATCTCTGCACTCTCTCCAGCTCATTTATATCCATTTAAGGACTGGAGCCGAAAACTGCACCACATATTCCAGGTGAGGCTTATACCTCCACAACTGTTCCTTTAGGATCTCCAGGGAGGCTAGCCTTGGGAAAGTCTAACATCAATGCTAGTCTTGGGAAATATTTAAATATGAATTCTACTGCTTTGTTATACATTTATCACAGGGACAAAGTGTTACCTGCAGTTTAACTGCTTTTGAGGTTAAAACACAATATCGGTTGCCCTTTTATTGTCCACCACTGGGCTCACCTGACTGTAGCTATCCCAGTAAGTTGCAGGTAAAACTTAGGTCCCTGTGTAAAATGTCTAATGAAGCAGTAGAATTCATAATGAATCAGATAAAAGTTGAGTTAAGGACTAGCCAGATCATGGATGACTTTGGTGTAGTAGGCCAGTATGCCATCTTAAATATATTGCTATACATGGACAAACAATCCCTCTTTTGTTTAAAGGGTAGGGCATTTTAGTAGCTTAATGCACAACATGTCTTAATGTCCTAAATATATTAATACAGGGCTGAGTGAAGAGGACCTCTTGTATTTTTCCATACTCAGTATATACTCACATAGAAGGTTTCAGGAAGGGCCAAAAACCGAAAAAAGGGATAGTCACTTGAAAGTGTCACCCCACGCTCTCAGGCCTCCCAAGTGAAACCTAGGCAGGAGAGCATCTACTCCTAGGTCTGTGCACTTAGTCCCCACTCTTGAGTAAGTTCATACAGGTCTCTAATAATCAATAACCTTTGGGTGGATCTCAGGCTGCTCACTAGCTACCCAACTGCTATCTACTATCACCACTCTGCTCGTGATCTGTAACAGTGAATAACCTCAAGCTGGCTTTCCTACTCGGCATCCTTGACTTAGGCTCCAGTCTTGACCCACCTGCCTGTGAAACCCACAAAGAGATTAGGTGGATGGGGTGATATCATTCCAACCTGCAGTGCATCAGTAAAGAGTGATTGAAGTTTATTAGAGCACATGAATGAGGGCACCTAGGAAACTGATAATATGTTAAAATCTAAAAAAAAAATCAGTTGAAACAGAGTTCAGTGCAGAAGTTTGCTGGCACAGCACTATTAACTGATGCATTAAAAAAAAAAAAAACGTTTTCCTATTAAAGTATACGCTTAATGTGTAACCCTTTGTATCACAGGTGCAAACCTTGATGCTACTACCACCCTCAAGGTACTCACAGAAACTCTTCTCTAGATCATGAGGAACTTCTGTACTCTGTTTTTTCTCTGAAATCTCCTTATTTATTTTTCATTTTTAGTGAGAAATATAGCTTCATGAAGGAGAAAGTTTACTTTTGTAGGCTTGTTTTAAAGATATATATCTGTGAATCAAAGTTCTGAAATTCTTGCTCTAAATCATCCATGTATTTTATGGAGCAGTTAAAAGATCGTTCTAGGATATAGGGCACCATTATATGTTTTAAGTAGTTTTTCTACCTTATGTTAGATTTTTACAAACAATTACAGTATTAAACAAAGGTGGCTCATAAACCGACACTGCATGATGCATGGATTGAACATTAAAAATGCCACCGTTAAGCAGTATGTGTATAAAATGTATTCAAAGTTGCCACAAGCAAAATATTTCAGCCAAGAAACAGTTGAAAATGACAGACAGATGTGCTCATTGTATCTAACAACAATTCTTGAATAGTAAAATATTTTATATGTGCCATTTACTTTTGTCTCTATGGCCCCATTAAATTGTGAAACACGCTCTTTTGTGCTCCAGCGCTTGTAGATGATCTTCCCTTCCCCACTATCCCATTTTTTACATTTCAGGTGCAAAATTTCCTTTTTCTTATTGTCAAACATTATATAAAAATGCTTTCATATGTCAACTGGCTCATTATTACCCTCTCGCTCTTGCTACATAATCAACCTTATTTTGCTTCTCTCAGCACCCACAGTTAAAAATAGTCAAAAATTTGCTCATTTGAAAAAAACAGCCTTTTCCCCCCGTTTCTACTTTTAGTGCAGTGTTACAGTGTTTTCCTGTTCAAATTCTGTAAAATCACTGGCACCTGTTTCATATGAAGTGTGAGTTTTATTTTAGTTTTAACGAAAACATTTTGATAATAAAGCTGTTAGGTAGAACAAGATTCATGGATGGAGGAACCTTAATTATACCTGGCAGCACTGGGATGGAATAGTCATAATGCTTTTTTTGGAATCTGTTGGGCTTTTGAGGATGATATGGGAGGCTCATGTACTAATTTGGCATTTTGCCAATAGTGGAATATAGACAACCCATTTTGAGAAGTCACAGGAAAAAAAACATCCATAGACTTTTGTGTGTTAACCATTGACTTCAATGCATTTTGTGAATCTTGAACATTCTTCATTGAAGCGAAACAGGACACTCACACATCATACTATTTAAGATAATAAACTTCATATTCTAAATATTTGGATTCTCCAGATTTCCTTCAGTAGATATTCTCAATTGGATGTGGGTGGTATGACTAATGAGACTTCGGATAGTAACTTTAAAACATCAAGATGATAGTTTCCTCTACTACCATGTTCATATGACTTTTTTAGAATTCATTTTTTTAGTAGGCAAACATGGATGGGATTCACAATTTCTCGCAGGTAATAATAAAGAACATCAACAAAATAATGGTGCGAGAATTCTTTTAAACTCATTTATTAGTCCCTCAACATTGCCCTGGGGAAAAGTTCAAGACCACTTGGGGGGTATCAGAATGTGGGCCTTGTGCTCTTGCAGATATAATTCCTACCACAATTGTTGCTGCCAGGAGTGGTCCATGTCCCATCTGCCGCCCTGAGGTGGATTTCCTGCTGCCTGTTTATGGATATGGTTCCTATACAAACATATTGTGCTATTAGTCAGTAGCACTAGAATTAATCTTTCAGTTCAACATTAAAGTTGTTTGATACCACCACTGGCATGTGTACAGGGTCAACAACCAACATGAACTCCCTATTAAAAAGAATGGAATTGAGCCATTTGAACAAATTCATTTGTAATTCCTTAATGTGAGTCCAGCCAAGGCCAAGGTGTATCTAATAAGCAAATGAAGGGAATAGTTTTAGCTTTACAGAGCTTTCTGAGCATAGTTTATCCATACAAATATTCAATACTATAATTTGTTAATGTTACCAGCTGTATACTGTATGTCTGCTCGCAATGCCAAGTCAATGTTAAATTATTCACTCCAAAGAATCTAACTGAAAGTCAACTCCAGAGATATTTCCAGTAATTACAAAATAGCTTTTTTTTTACTAAATAAAAATCCTGAATCCCAATTATTGTTTTTTAATTGAGAGTTTGTCTCCACCAGGTGGAACTTAAAATACAGTAATACAACTAAAGACATTTAAAGGTGAAAGGGAATTGTTGTTTTTTTCATTTCAGAGTTACAGAAATACCAATAAATAATGTGTTTTACCATAAAGCATTTACTTACTGAAATTTCCAGAAATCTAATGATGGTTTTATTAGATAATGCAAATTACTATATTTACAGTCCATGGGGGTTTATAATTGGTCAGATATAAACAGTTCAACACTATCCCTTTGTTCCATGTCTGTTGCTCTTTCTGCAAAACTTTCCTTTGGCTTCTTCTTAAGGTTTTTATCATCTGCAAAATGCTTCTATTTTTCAAAGCATTTTATTTTGTACATGTATGTCTACCATAGTGTTCCTTCACTTCATATGCTACTTTATTGTGTTACCACACAACATGTTTCGGGTACCTTTGAAAAAGGGCCGTGGGCCTGAAACATATTGTGTGGTAACACAATAAAGTGACATATTGCAGTTATTCTGCTGTCATGAGTGATTCCCATACTACAGACATTATGGAATGTATGGGATGTTGAAGAAGGAGCATCCAGGGAACAACCACAGGAATTAATAACGAATTCGTGTAAACCCTCCATAAAGAAAATGCTATTCAATGAATAGTTCTTTCATATAAATTGTCCTTCCTGTAGTTTTTTATTTTTGTGGAAAGTTTATAATTTCAAACTGTTTGTTTATACATTTAAATAAGATGGGTTCATCTTATTTAAATGTATAAACAAACAGTTTGAAATTATAAACTTTCCACAAAAATAAAAAACTACAGGAAGGACAATTTATAAACTTTCAAATTAAATTAAAGGCCTTTTTTCTCAAAAAATAGTTTTTTTCTGCAATTTGGTTTTTAGTATCTAAAATAATGAATCATAAGAAGCCAACTGAGATTTTTTTTTACACAATATCAAATTATGCATCCCTCTGTTTTTGATCATGCTCAGAAACAACTAGAAAGGCAAAAACTCAAGATCACTACATTAAAGTACTATTCCGATGATTTAAACATACAAAAAAGGACTGATCTATTCGCTTTCCTCACCACCTTTACTAATAATTCATTATTTACAAGTGCATTCAGTCCTATTTTTAGAGGTTTGAAACTTACATTATAATTACTTGTCCTTTAATTAACTTTTCAGTGGCTCCAATATTTCTTTTGACATTTAGGGGCAAATTTACTATTATTCCCCAAAAAAATAAATTTCTACTCAATATTCGATTAGCATTCGATTTTCAATGTTAATTGAATAGTTCTAGGCTACCTTTTATTCGATATTCGATCATTCGACGATCGAATACAAATTTATTCGATCAGTCGAATAAATAATTTGACTGAACGAATAAATTATTCGCTCATTCGAATGATTCGTACGATCAAAGACTTCAATCATACGAATCCTATTCGATCAGGACTTAGACTCAGAAGCCTATGGGAGTGCTCCCATAGGCTTCTATTGCAATTCGGTAGGTCCAATCTGCCAAAGTAAGCAATGAAATAAAGTTTAAAATTAAAATCCTTCGCTAGTCGAATGATCAAATATTCATTCATTCGACTCAATTCGAATGTATTCGATCGTTCGACCATTCCCTATTCAATGATCGAATATGCCAAAATTCTAATATTCGTCCAAACGAATAAATCCTACTATCGAAATTCGATTGAATTTGTTCAAACTTCGATCACATGAATTTTGTAAATCGGCCCCTTAAATGTTCATATACCTTTTGTGATAACTGTGATTTCAGAGGAAAGGCATTGCTGAAGTATGGCTGATTTTAACCATACTGCCCAACCATTTTAGCATGTTGGACCAAGAAGTATTGGTCCCGATGGAACAGTGCCATCAGTTGGCAGTAAGTGAAAAGGAGCTGCAACTCTGGATCTTCTTTGCCCTTCCTGCGTTTCCAGTTGTTCAGGTAGTTAGCCCAATGTATGTGACAAAAGATGTCTATACATTGTGTACTCTGTCAATTCATTTGGCATGCAGGCTATTCACGTATTGTGCGTGGTTGCCCAAAGTAATATGCAAATTCAATCTTTGGCAATTTACAAGAATGGGCACCAGTGTTTCTTATAACTTAACCAAACCTATTTACTGAACAAATCCACAAAGAAGATCACTGAGCTAACACAGGTTACAATTGTTTAATAATCAACATATACTCATAAAAAGCACTGTGTGTGAAGTCTATATAGAGCATGTAAAAAGGAATATTATCCAGTCCACCCAGTGTTCTATTTTTAGCTTTTATCCTCTTTAAGTGTTATCCAGATGGGGAATGATCTAGTCCCTAGAACCTGCACACTGGTTCTCTCTCTAGGCCACAATACCATTGGGGACCAATCTCCCTAACACTCCTTCTTGGAGCCTAAAACTGCTCTGATAAATAGCCATGAGCTTAACTGTCTCTCCTAGAGAGACCCATGACAGGGCATAGCTGCTCACTCATTAAGTCTTGTGTTTATATAGGTTTCACTCTTGACTCCTTTTTCCTAGGAGAGTCTCTGGCAAAATGCTCTTAGAACTGCATGGCTTATCAATATATATTTTAGCACAGTAGCACTAAGCCACCTTAACCTAGGGAACTGTAACGGTCATGTGCTGACCCAAGAAGAGGATCATTTCTCCCTCCATAAACAAATAGACAAGTCAATACATCATTCAGAAGTCATGCGTTGAAGATTCCTGCTCAGTGGAACAAACTGGGGTGTTTTAGAAAAAATGCTTAGTTCAAGATGACAATATCAAGTATCATTAAGATGACAAAATGCCAAATGACTTGAAAGAGTTCCCAAATATTAGCAGATGCCATGAGCAGATAACTACTCTAAAAACTTTGTTTACTAAATATGACATTGCAAGGAACAAATTCTAATAAGAGCAATCAAGCAAAGTGTAATCTAAATATGAATTCATACATAGATAAAAACAGAGAAAAAAATATATATTTAAATTAGTCTTTAGTTTAAAATCACAGTTATAATGGCAACCATGTTTCGGTTGACAATGAAATATTGTGAAAGGTTGTAGGATTTACTGTAAATTACTGTCGGTTATCAGCAACTATTGTCATAGCTCGCAAGGTGTGTGCAGCACAGAAAATAATTTAACTATTTCACTACATATTGGGATATATATTACGCAATTAAGACTTCTCCATCTGAAAATATAACTTAAGAACATAACATTTTTAATATCCACTAATTTTTGTGAGATGTTGTGAGATGTTGCTCTTTTTAGTGTCCACCAAAACGTGGAAATTAATTTATATTGTGTTATGAAAATTACTGCTGAGCTCTATGGGATGTGCTATAACATACATTACAAGGGATCATGATTGTTTCTACAAGTAGTATCAACATAGGTGATGGCCACAGATTGCTTACCTTGCTGTCAGATTTGCTTCAGGCAAAAGATTGTCTGGGGCATTTCTAGACAGAAACTGGATATTTGGAGTCTACTCATTCTATGCAATCTAACAAATTTGTGACATTTGTTCATTTTTCCATATACTGAATAGTTACAGTTCTGTCATTTGGTATGCTTGGGTCCTGGAGTCTATCATTTGGAATGCTTGGTTCTTTGGGGTCTATCATCTAGAATGCTTGGGTCCATGGTTCTATGATTTGGATTGCTTGGGTCTTCGCGTCTATCATCTGGAATGCTTGGGTTTGAGGGTCTATCACCTGCAATGTCAGGACTAGAAGAAAAGGAATTTACGTCAAGTAGGTGAAATTCTCATTTTCTTCTGTGTCCCTCCATGTCAGTACACATGGTATCTACCAAGCCATGACCCCAAAAACAAGGGAAGGCAATAACCATAGTAAGGCAATCAACAACTGTTGCTAAGGAGGCCCTGAAAGATAAGGCCATCATCACCATCCAACAGTGGGGCTGATAAAATGTATAGCCCCTGAAAGGTAGTTACAGTAAAAGGCACAAGCACAACAACATGTCCTAGAACATGGTAAGCGATTGACAACAAGAGCTACAAAAACCAACCTCTGAATTACTGAATTACAGAGACTGGCACTTGAGGATCAAGCATTGCAGAACACGAATTGCCATATTCTGCTTAAAGGGTCCCTCAGAGACTAGAGGGCTACCAGCCATATGTTTATCTGCCATAAAACCCCACCTGGGTAACAAAAAACAAAAAGTTCCTAGAACATAACCAGAATGATGGCACCAACCATCTAAGAACCCAAACACCCCAGAGACCACCAGGAAACGAAAGTATCTAGGTCAGAAACTAACCACAACTTAGAAGCATCTATCACCAGTGCTGGAGAAATACATTATCCTTATCACTAATGAGTAACCCCAAAAGACTTGGCTCAAACTAAGCATGTCCTGCAGCTTAATGGAAGCAGCTCACACCAGTGCTGATCAGAGTCAACTCCACACCAGAGATCAGCCAAAGATCTACCAACTCAATGCTGATAAACACCTAATGAAGACTTAACCAGATGAACACCAACTCTAGGATATCCTAATCCAGCATTCCATTGTAACAATTGTAGGGTCATGCTGGTACAGACCAATATACAACAGCCCAAAGGTCAGCTGCTGGACCAGACAATTGTGACTAAAGGCCATCTACCAGTCAAGATATGCTGTTGTCCCAGTAAGCTGCTGCACAAGCAACCAAATGGGACCCAAGACAGTTACATTGCTAAGCAGAGTCCACTACATCGCAAGCTGCAAAAGCTACAGTTTATGCATGGACTCAACCAACCTGTGACCATATATTGAAGCTTCTGAATCCAATAGGCGACTGAACCAGCAATAGCTGGGGTCACAATCTGAAACCAGGCATGCAAGAAGCTTATAGCCTACAAACACTGCTATCAACCAGCAATGATGCACACTCCACTGGTAATTGAGCCAGCCACCATACATGCAAACCACTGGTGGACAAACCAGCTATGGGCTGTGAAACTCAGAGAAAACACACACTGATGGTACAACCTATGTTAGATCCAACCAAATAGCCAATCATGCTTACTGCTGGTGTAACCAGAACCATGCATGCAAGGATTGTAGACAAGACCAAGCCAATGACTGTTGTCCTGTTGAGGATTGCCGCAAGGCAAAGAGACATGCCTGCCAAGGGCCACAGCAAAAACAGTAGCCACACTTACCACCGGCCACCACATAGTCGGTGGCCAATGCATCCTAGGTCACAGCAAAGGCTGTCATCCCCATGAAAGCCAACAACCACATGCCCCCAAGGACTATAATAGCAACTTGTGGCCATCTTAGCTAAGGGCCATGGAAAAAGGCCGATGAGCTATGGTAAAAAGCCAGCAGACCCATGAGCCGGGCCCTAGTAAAAGGCCAGCAGCCCCATGAGCAGAGGGCCATGGTAGAAAAGCCAGCAGACCCATGACCCGAGGGCCCTGGTAGAAAAAAGGCTAATAGAGCCAAGGACCAACACAAGTGCTCTAACATAAACCAAGGGCCATAATGAAAACCAGAGGTCATGAGCCAAGGCTCAAAATAAGGGCCCTAACACAAGCCAAAGGCCATAATGAAAATCAGACGCCATGAGCCAAGGCCCAAAACAACGGCCCCAACACAAGCCAAGGGACATAATCAAAAAAAAGCCATGCAAGGGCCATAGACCACAACCTGGCTTCAAGCCTGTTAAGGTGCCATTAGACCAGTAAGTGCCCCTCAACATACCAACAATAAAGGGAAACATACAGCCACAAAAATTGAATATATGTAGTTGAACTATAATTGAGCTCCCAACTAAAACCACCAAATGGGAATAGGATATCTAAGAGAGAGCCTGCATCACACAGAAAGGCAACATAAAAATAGGAAAACTGCGGAAGTGCAGAAACATCATAGGAGAAAATGGAGTACAATGCTGCTACAGCAGAACAACCCATAAACAGTCCTGGAATTACTAGGTGTAATAAGAACATGCATACTTACCGGCACCCACCCAGATAACATGAGCTAGACAGTAGCATACTCCAGTCAGAGCCCTGGCGGCTGGCTGCTTGTTGTGAGCTGACTCATTGTAAGGAATGGGTACCATACTGCTTTAGCAGTGTAAGCCTACAGCCAACCTTGCAAGCAAGGTAGATAGAACCTCTGTGTCTGCAGAGGACAATATAAAAACAATAGCAAAAAAGGCACAGAGGAGAATCTGCACCTTACCTGATTGCAGACAGTAGGGTGACAACTCCAGTTAGAGCCCCGATAGCTTTCAGCTGAGGGACATAAATAGCTAATTAACATGAAGACTTCCCAGTGTGCTGAAAGTTTCAAACATACAGTGGATACTGAGAAATTATACTCACCATATTCAGGAACTACACTGCTTCAGCAAAGAGATTCACCAGCCAGTACTGCAAGTACCTTGTGTAACAAGAGCCAACATAACCACTGTATTTAGCACAGAGCTCACAGACTCACAACATAAAACTTAAGATAATACAAGATGTCAAAGGAACACAGGCACCTTACCAGATAGCTTAGGCTTGTCAGCAGGAATACTCCAGTAAGGTGGAACTCTGCTTGTTAAGAACAGAGTCATAAGAAAGGAAGGAGCTGCCATACTGCTTCAGCAGTGCAAACCACTAACCAGTCCTGGAAGTGCCTTGTAACAAGAGCAGATATAACCTCTGTGTCTACACAGAGGACACAGGTGCACAAATTCAAAACTTAAAATATTAAGCAAATTGGCTGAAAGGAATACCTGCGCCTAGTTAGCAGGATGGAAACTTCAACCATAGCCCTGATAGCTCTCAGCTGAGGGACATAATTAGCTAATTAGCATGCAGACTTCCCAGTGCACTGAGCATTTTAAACACACAGTGGAAAATGAAGAATCATACTCACCGGCTTCAGGCTGTTATAACTAGCCCATCACCATACCCACAGCCCTTTTGCAGAAGATCTGTAAAGCCTTGTGTAACTCAAAGGAAAAAAAAGGGGAGGCCAAAGAGCTCACAGGTAACAATGTGGGAAGTCCACACCTGTGTCTCTTCCCAGACAGCACTAGATTGAATCTTGTGCCTCACTGGACATATAGCAGGGGGGCTATTTTAGCACAGAGCTAGGTCCATGGATATGCCCACACCTGAATTTCATCCCAATTAGCGATAATTTATTTATGAACCTTGGGGCATCAGATAAATTCTTCTCCATTACCTGGGAATCATCCCTCTGTGTCTACACAGAGGTAAAAAATAAACAAAAGAAAAACAAAAACTATGTTTGACTTCTACCAAAATTCACCAAACAAGAGGAAAAAATGTGAGGAGGGAGATCCTACCACACTGTCTAGTAGGACAAAAAAAAAATAACAGTGGTGAGGAGGAAGTCATGTGGTCTTATAGGTCTTGATTAATTTTGATTGGCTAAATTATAGGTCCTACCTCCAGGTCTGGGAGGAGCAATACCCATGTGTACTGACATGGAGGGACACAGAAGAAAAATACATTCATGAGTGTGGGTAGGATAAACTAACTGGATTTTCTTTGGATATACTAGCACAAAGAAACACACCATTAGATTTTGTTAGTCGGACCTTGGTACTGGGTTCCAACTATCTTGTGAGATTCCAAAACTTCTTAGCTAAAAACCAGTTTATTACTGCAGATGTATTGTAAGAGAAGAAATGTTTCATAAAGGAACATATGCTATGGAATGTGAGCCTCCCTTGGTGCTTGAATTTAACAATAGCTGTGCTGTGTCCAGAATAAATAGTTACATAATAGCGAGGGTAAAAAAGAAAAGAAAAACCTTCCTGTCTTTTGTGCAATGATAAAATATATATAAAATAATATAATAAAAAAATAATATAAAAATTTGTTAAAAATTGGAAAATGTTATCAATATTCAAAATTGTATTCAGTGAATCCAGAAAATGAATATTTACTTCAATAAATAAAGATTTTTTTTTTTTTAAATATCAAAGATGTATTTTCAACATTCAAGCTTTTTTACATTCCAATAAAATAAAATCCAATAAAATTTGGATTTTTAAAAATGAATGGAACCATTACGTGTTAGTGTTTTTTCTTGTTCAAGTTATGCTTAGTGGAAAATGTATTAAAATGTGAGAAGGTGTTTATTTCACAAAACCATGATTTAGAATTTTTTTAATTGAATTTTTTTTAAATCCATCTATAAAAGCAAATGGGAGGTGCATTTTCAACATTGATGTATTTTCTTGAGATTTTTAACAGTTGAATTTTTACAGACTTATAGAAAATGAATAGAACCATGAGATTTTTGTTTGCTATCAATTTTTTTCCTCAGTCCAATAAATTTAATTTTTCTGATTCATGTGTTTTTTCATAAATTTATTCGTGGTCACAACAGTCACAATTTTATTTCTGTAACTCCAAAAATGTATCTTTCATAATCTTAAAATTAAAATTGTTTTAATATTCATAAACTTTGTATTTCTGAAGTTGAACCCATCTATTGTTTTTGCGACAGGAGGTTACAAATATTGGGTGGCCACATACCCCTTGTAGACACAGAGGCAGCATATTGCCCCTGACATATCATGTGGAGATGTTTAACCATTTAGACAAGTTGTCCTAAATCTAATTCAAAAGGACACTACTCATAGAAAAATGATTAAACACTTTATGCTTGTTTTCAGGATATAAATAATCATTGTGCTTTGAGTTTACAGTGGTACTTTAATCTTTTCTATGCAATCCATTTTTTAACATTAAACACTAATTTAGTGCTATTTGTTGATATATTTGTTTAAAAAAAAATGATCACATACTATGTTATGATATCCCATTCCCCCCCAGACCAAAGAATGGCACAGAAGTGTTGTTTTTCACAAAGTGAGAAGCATCAACATAATTTAAATACCACCTCAATATGTGCATGAATAAAATAGCTTCATCTCTAATTCTGTCTCTACGGAAACATGGCTTCTAGCCAACCATGTTTGTGCCTCTGTAACATGATTGAGATTAGACAAAAGCAACACAGAGACAAAGCAAATGTATTTAAAAGAGCACTTTTCTTTCTTTTTTTTTCATATTATTGTTTCCAGATAATTATACTCAGATGCAAATTATTGGAATAAAAAAGAAGGCAAATATTCAAATGCCTGAAGAGAGCCTTTTTTTGTGATAATTAGGATTATTGCAAACTGGGTCATAGAAAGAAGAGACATTTAATCTGTGCCCTTTTAACTGTTCTTAAACTACAAATTCCAGTTTTCTCAGCCAGCTTACCGCTCATGCATCCTCAGCAACCCTCTTTAATGGGCATTTTATTACTCGTTCTTGGGTGGATGTTCAACCATGGTATAACACAAAAACTGTGCAAATGCCAAATTACATGGTTCTTATTTGCACACCAATGTATTCAAGGTAGACTGCCCCTTTATAGTATCTTTACAAAGAGACTTAAAGGTATAATTTGTGTGTTGTAAAGGGGATCTGGCCAATGCAAAGTGAGAGGAGTTTGGGCATAACTGGGGTGCATATGGGTCATGGACATGCTTGTGTGGGTCATTTTTTTATTAGAGCTCTATTCTATTTGCCGTTAGGACCTTCATGCAGGGGGCCCCTGTGATTTCCTGGTTGGGATATACAAAGGATCATTGGGTAAAGCTGAAACTGACCACACATAACTGAAAGAAAATATAAAGGTCTGTATTTACCTGAAATACAATGTGTATAAATTATAGAAATATGAATGTTCCATTGCTACTGTATATTGCTTTTCTGCAACTCAAATATGTGAAAATGATGATGAAAATGGCAACTTAATTTGCTCAACTGTAGTCAGAAGCTCGATTGGCACTTTACAATGCCCTAGTATGACACTGAACCATTCCTATTCCCTCTATCCATTTGTCTGTCTTCCAAAATATTCTGTTGCTTCAAATATGTTGAATATCTCTAGAATTAATATGTAAAGAGACAATGACTATGTTTGATAATTTGTCTTCAAAGGTAAACTTGATAGATGCTGCTGTTACAGAGATCCATTTTCAGAGGGCACGGCACAAATGTGAAAGGGTTCCAAAGCCACAGCAGGAATGAACATCCCTGGAAAGATCTTGTAAGTCACTTTTTGTCTCATCAGAATAATCTCCAATGAAGAAATACCTTGGCAGTGTCAGATTCCATAGCCGTCCACGCCTGCCAAAGGGCATAACAAAGACATTAGCTTCAGTTCTGTCACATCTTTGTGTCCTCTAGTCCTTGTGTTAAGTTCTGAGCAATATTTTACATACTGAGAGTGTTATTTGATGGTGAACAGGCACATCACTGACAGATGCGACATCGAGTGACATGTTGCAGAGATAATTTTACCCAAACTCATGCATGTCCTTATATTTTTAGTTCTTCAAACAAATGTATTTCTCTTTTGCTGTGGCTGGATAATATTGCTAAAACAGCGAATGTTTCTCTATTTATAAATTTATCTCTTTACAGATGATCTTGGGACAAGAGAATAAAATGCCATTATTAAAAGTAATAATATTCCACAGAAGAACCCTAATGATAAAGAGAACAAACTAACAGAGACATAGGTATCGACTCAATAGACTTAGTGAACACAATACTATAACTGATTCAACTATGTATAAATGTACAGGACTACTAATATGCTGCATTATGACAACTGTAAGAAACTGGAACCACAAATGATATAATGTTTATATTGTTTATTGTTATAAAATGCAAAATAAAAACCTTAAAAAAAAAAGTAATAATATTGCCCTGTTATATACCTCCACTAGAAAATCAGAGCTCTAAGTAACAGCTCTATTGACAAAGGACAAGGATTTATTTAGACAGGTTTATGGTATTAAAATAAGAGAGTGTTTGGACAATTAACTTGGAAACGAACTCTATGTTTTACAACACTAAATAATTACTAAATTAGCCCTGATAATATCCTCAAGAACTCCCCAAAGTTTACGTTTGTATTTCTGACAAAGTTAAGACGGGGAATCCCATTTATCAAATTTTAGAGGAATTAGAGTTTTTTGAAACCACAATTAAATTCATTTTCTCTAAAACTATTTATGCCATGAAAGTTATTTAAAGATTTATAGCTTGAAATGTAAACAATATGAATAGAAAAAATGCTTAATGATCTACATAAAAATACAAAAATCTGTAAAACCTCAAAAAAGAAGGGGTTTTCAAAAACCCTTCACTACTGAAGAGGAATAATCTAAAAACCTCTAAATGTCTAAAAAAAAGTCCAGCTCCTACCTTCTATGGGACATTGACTAATTTTACTTTACAAAGTTTTGTATTGCAGTTTGTCGTGTTTTTTTCACTTAACAAATCTCGATTTTTGACAGTTTTAGCGAAATAAAAAAACTTTTTTTAGAGAAAAAAATATGATCTGTGAAAAAAATTTGAAATGGAAATTTTAGTAAATAGGCCCCTTAAGAAGGAAAATTGGGAATCCTGTATTAAATTTTGCACTTAATAGCACCATTTATTAAAACACAACATTGCACCTGTCCTGCCTGCTGAATTGCTCACAAGTTCATTCATTGAACGATATGGAACCTTTGAGCTACCGACACCCTAAGTGTGGTGGTTATTCCAATGCTCCTACAGGTGGTTTCCAAAAATTCACCAGAATTGCACATCAATTTAACCTTAACCTTAAGCTTCAGAAGAAGCACAATATAAGCTGCAACTTGCATAAGATTTCATTCCACACACATGCAACTGAGGCAGGTGCAACACCACACAAGACCTTAATTACTCAAGAATGATGAGAATCACATTACGGGTAAAAAGTGATTTGCATCCACATTTCACTTTTTTCACATTTTTAGCAGTCTCTATATATAGTGTAATGCTCTAGAGAGTTGTTGTAGATCTGATTTCAGACCTATCAGTAGCTGTAAGGTAGTGAAGGAGTTCAACAACAGAAATGAATGCCAATAACTCAATAACTACTTGTACTAATTATGTGCCACATTGCATCTTTAATTCATTTTAAATTGCTTTAGTATTTAGTCGTCAAATGATGAGAAAACCAGGAATCTGAAAAACATCCAAAGTAAAATTAACTGAATGCTAATTATGATTCACTGCAAAAAGAAAAGTGTAAGGTGACTGAGACCATTGCCATCACTGACTGAGACCATAGCAATTTTTTTTACTGCCCCAAGGTATTCCCTAAACTCCTGCATGCTCATGCACAGCAAAGACATTTTTTGGACATGTTTTAGTGTGCATGTGTTTAGCTTGAACCAGCACAGTGGATACAGTGCTGCACATTTAAAGAAGGGAAGCCTCAGTGTGGTATAGGAGATTAGTGTCATGAGAGCAGAAAGCTTCCATCCACATCTCTACTGCCAAGGAGAGAGGATAGTAGACAGAACTATCTGCACTGAGGAGCAAAGGTATCAACAAGAACTAATATCTCAACTGCAAGCATAGGTCTTCTCAACATGAACCTCCTCAATTGTTGATCATTGACAAGAATTAGTATCTCAACCACTAACACAGGTCTTCTGGGAAAGGACCTCCTCAATCGTTGTGTATCAACAAGAACTAAAATCTCAAGTACAAGCATAGATCTTCTGGACATGGACCTCCTCAATTGTTGATCATCGACAAAAATTTGTATCTCAACCACTAACACAGGTCTTCTGGGAATGGAGCTCCTCAATTTTTGCGCACCACCAAGAACTAAAATCTCAACAGCAAACATAGGTCTTCTGGCCATGGACCTCCTCAATTGGTGGACTTCAACAAGAATGAGTATCTCAACCACTAACATAGGTCTCCTGAACATGGACTTCCTCAATTGTTGAGCAGCGACAAGAACTAACATCTCAAAAGCAAACATATGACTTCTGGACATGGACCTCCTCAATTACTGAGCATTGACAAGAACTAATATCTCAACCAGAAACCTATGCATTCTGGTCATCGACATCTTCAGAACTGTATAGCCAGTAAGGCAGTACCATAACTCATACTGTAGTTAGAAAATTATCCATTTACAAGTATTTAAAGGCCAAATATTTAGACCCTTTCTCTGGGGAAGGGGTTAATTATTTGGCAATTCGTAAAACAAGGAAAATAACCAGAATATGCAGACATTCATATGGCATGTTATTCTGATTCTAATTCCAATACAAAAATGTGATGTCATATTACTATAGATGCTGTGAGATTTTAATGCACTGTGAGTAAACTAAGATAATACATTCTACAATGGATGATTAGATAAAATAAAGATAATTTCCATGCCTCTTACCCATTTTGCATGATTATTTACAAAATAGGAGGAATAACATCATTGCTTGACAAATCTGATTGCTGCTCTTTAATAAACCTCAGTTTCCCTCACTTTCCTCCCTTATTAGAGCTAACCTCAGTAGTGTTTCCATGGATACGGTAAAAAAAGAGGTAAGGAGATTTCTTTCCTTGTGAACAAATTCTTGCACATATTTATATAAAAATGCCATCTAAAGCAATTGCCCTCGCATTCATGTCATTTCTGAAATCTTACACCACTGAGAAGTATTTATGATTTTATTTAGCTTTATAAATGGTCTAGCTATAAAAAAAATAAACAATATGGTTTCGGGAATGAGCCTCACACAAAAGTTAAGGAGGGCAATTGAGCTTCATCTGATCATTTCACTACTGCTCTTTCTCTTTATATTTTACACACACACACACACACATTAATTTTTATTTGATAATTGACTAAAACATTGTTCAGGTTGTTTTTATTTTTTAACAAATTGTCCCCTCTCTCTTTACATTTATATATAATGATAGCTTTCTGCTGGGGTATTACTGTCTGGCAGACTTTCAGGAACATTAAATCAGATGCCAAAACCATAAGGGTATACTTTGCATTGTTGGATTGGCTTTTCATATCGTCTGTGAATCATTAGCAGTATTAAGAGCTATGTGTATATAATTCAAAAGCATATCCACCACCTTTAATGTTTTTTAAATGTAGGGTTCCTTCACTTGGCTTTAGTCACTTAATGTAACTATTTTATTCTCATTGTAAGCATCTTTGAGGGGTTCATGGTAAAAGCCATCCTGTAAACAATCTCATGACTAGATAAACTTGTAGCCAAAATCAGTACTTAGACCTTCACAAAGTTAGACCAACTTGTAACCTCAGTATTTTTACTCATTTAGTCTAGTGACTTGATTAGACCAATTTGTGGCTAGTCTCAGTACTTTGAATCTGCACAAGGTCCAACCAACTTGTAACCTGTCCCAGTATAACAACATAGACCTTTTTATGTCTAGACTTGTTTGTAGCCAGTCTTAGTACTTGTGTCATTTCATGACTAAACCAACTTGTAAACAGTTTCTTGAACTTGACAGTACACATGCTTAGACCAACTTGTAGGCAGTTTCACACGCTAGACTTAATGATTAGAACAGCTTGTGTACCTGAACCTTTCCAGACTTGGACTGTGAAATTATAAACTCATTATTTGGACCTTTCAGTAACTTGATAAAATTGTTGTCAGTCTCAGTACTTGGACCATCACAGGATTAGACCAACTTGTAAACTCAGTATTTGGACTTATTTAATATAATGAGTAGATTGTACAAATTTTGAGCTAGTCTCAGTAATTTGATTCACACAAGATACAACCAACCTGTAGTATGTCCCAGTATTACAACCTCCTCATGTGTTATACCAATTTTAAGCTTATCTCAGTGTTTGAGCTGCTAAAACTTGTGATCTTAGTATTTGGACCTAATAGTGACTAGACAAACTTGTAGCAAGTCAGCTACATATATATGTCATCAATATGCATATTAGAATATTCATTAAACTCAAGTTTATAGAGGTTCATCCACCCAAGTGAAATCATTGTTAACTGGTTTAACAACTATAAAGTATGGAAAAAGTATGAAAAAGTTCTTTGGGATGGATTTCAGAGTAGGATCAATTAGTGATCTGTATGTAGGTAATACAATAAGAAATGCAGGCAATGGATCTATTATTTGGAAACTCATTAAAACTCTTAAGTACAGAAATATTACATATTATATATTTATATAAAGACTGAAATTGAAAGAAAGTCCCATTCCAACTTTCTGGTTCTTATGAGAATGTTTGAATCAAAGTACAGTCAACTGAGAAACCCTCTCTATATACAAACCCATGTCATCCCTCAATTGTCATCTTTTATTGGGTTTTGTGATAATATGCAGCTCATTAAAGGGTTTGTTTTTGCTTTATCAGCTCATCAAAACCAGGAAGTTGGAAGAGCTCTTACATTTGATTGCTGATTGGCATTGATTCTGAAATTTAAAGAAAATGAAACTATACTGATCACGTATGAATTTTTGCTGTGTGTTTCATGAGTTAAACAAACCTCTTATAACTGGAATATACTTAATTCTGTCAATACAGCTATTAAACAGCTTTCCAGTTTCCATGTTTGTTTGGGTATTGTTGTTCTGGAGCCAGTGACTGATATTTCTTTGAACCTTGGCAGAAAATCTATGACAGTTATTACATCTGTAATTACAAATATAATGGTATATTTTAACAATTCTGATTTTGCAGAATGATTAGCAATTACCATATTTATTTTATTTGGTATGAAATATATTATGCACGTTTTCTGATCCCAACTTACATACAGACAAGCATAATATGAATCCAGAGAAGAGAAGTCCCAATGAAACAATGAGATATACTTACGAACTGTGCCCCAGATATTTTAATTAAAGGGTCAAATTTCAAAATAATTGTTGATTCTGGTAAGCGCTCTATAAGGATCTTAGCATCATGGCTGAACATAAGTGAAGTACACCAATTAGCAACATTATTACTATGTAGAGAAACAGTATCAGTGTAAGCTGGTTAGGTGATACCCAAGGTATGCATTTCAATCATACTCAGATTAGATTGATTAATTAACTGTTGCTTCACAGGAGGAAAGGTAACACATTAATTAGCATTTAATTGCTCACTCAGAGCTAGAAATATTTACTCTCCAGTTTCTATGTAAAAGCTTGGGCAATGCTTCAAAAGAAATAAACCTTGTTACTAAATCTGAATAGAAAGCAGCATGAATGCTCAAGGTAACACTGGCTCATCTTTCATTATCTTTGAAAATATTGTGTCTCCTTGCATCTATGTAGTCCGAGTCTAAATGTTTTTATTGCAATTCATAAAAAACCTTGACGATACCAACAATCTTAAAGTGATTCTGTCATGATTTTTATGACAGTTTTTATTCCTAAATTCCTGTGGGTACATTGCATGTTATTCATTATACCATTCCATTTATAATTTATTCTTAAAACAATAAATGTATTATTTAGTTGTAATATTGGTATGTAGGCAGCCATCTGATGTCATTTTGCCTGGTCATGTTTTTTCAGAAAGAGCCAGCACTTCTCAATGGAACTGCTTTCAGAAAGGTTATTTTTTTCCTAACTTGTGTTAGCAAGACTTGGACTTTTTCTAATGAGTGCTTTACTCATATCTACACTCAGGTGGGGCATGAGAGTATATTTAGCAATGCAGGTGTCAGGGAACTGTTATCTCGTTATATTTCAGTTGTTCTACTGATGGACTGCTGGGCGATATAACTCCAACTTGTATTGCAGAAATAAAGTTTATCAGGGCACATGACTGAGGCAACTATGAAACTAACAACATGTCTACTCCCATGTCAGATTTTCAAAATGAAATTTAAAAAAAAAATCTGTTTGCTCTTTTAAAATATGGATTTCTGCTGGAGGAGTGCTATTAACTGATGCATGTTTTCCCATGACAACAATTTTTGGAACCTGAATTTCGGGGGTCTATCAATTGAAAAATAAATTTGAAAAACAATTTTGAATAAAAAACTTCAGCTGCTTAAACTTGGCAAACTTCTTTATAAATGTCCAAATCAAAAAGTATGCCCTGCACCAGACCATGAACAGCAGTTTCAGCAAAATGTTATATAACAAGCTAAAACTGCTTGATGTGTTTCTGGACATACATTTATTTATGATTTTATAGGTCAGCAGGGTGCATTTTTTTCTTGTGATCAATTGGTATCACTAAAGTTTTGTTACACAACTGAAGAACATAAATTTTGATTTTGGATCTGGAAAATGGCTTATATGTCTTGTAAATACATTTTGCAATAGGCTCATGAGTCAAGGTCAGTTATGGAAAGTTTCTGCAACCACACGAGTTACCTCTGTCATCCCCTTTCACTACAATTCATGATGAATTATCAACAGCTTTATCATTTGTTATTTACATTTTATGTCTATCAGTTATAAACATTTTATATCAGTCTGTAGATATCAATCCAGATAACAAGAACCCAAATAAGTAGGCGTTTAGTTGACCAAATTTGGAGAAGGAAAGCATAAAAATGTAAAATGGACACTATGACATTGACTAATGCATTTGGAATGAGAAAACCTTGAGAAAAAACAAACTCTAGAAATACAAATGTCATGAGAAAAAATCCAAATGAAAAAAGTACAAATGAAAAAAGCACATAACACTGGGCTAAATGATACGAATACCACGAAAATCTCAAAATTATTCAATTTTTCAGGCGGTAAATGGAACATTTTCTAATTGGACCAGTGTTGTTAGTGGGGTACCGCAGGGCTCTGTACTGGGTCCCTTGCTTTTCAACTTGTTTATTAATGACCTGGATGTGGGCATTGAAAGTAGGGTTTGTATTTTTGCAGATTATACTAAATTGTGCAGAACTATAGGTTCCATGCAAGATGCTGACACTTTGCACAGTGATTTGTCTAAGTTGGGAAACTGGGCAGCAAACTGGAAAATGAGGTTCAATGTTGATAAATGCAGGTTATGCACTTTGGCAAAAATAATATAAATGCAAGTTATACACTAAATGGCAGTGTGTTGGGAGTTTCCTTAAGTGAGAAGGATCTTGGGGTTTTTATAGATAACAAGTTGTCTAATTCTGGGCAGTGAACTTGATGGACTTTGTCTTTTTCAGCCCAATTTAACTATGTAAATAACTATGTATACATTTTATTAGAGCTTCATGAGAATCATTTCTTTTTGCATCACATTTCATAAAAAATAAGTTTTTTAAAATAATAATTTACTGAAACTTTGAAGGAACCCTATGGGGTGTAGAAAAACCAGTATAGACCGCATAAAGAATTCATGGATCATATTAATTGTGAAATAAATAATTTGCGTTTGGTTAGTATGCTAACAATCAACACCTTTTCTTCTTGTCTAAATAAAATTGTTCCTTTTCCAGTTAAAATCGAAAAAACTAAATAAGCAGCCAGATTTTCAATACATGAGGTCCAATCAAGAATTAGAACCAAGGACACAATTTACCAACATAGACACATCATGTTCCTGAGGGGGTCATTTTGCAAAAATGTCCGCCATGGGTCCTTTGTCCTGCTGCAATAAGCAGGATCATCTGACTAACTATGAATTAACAACAGGTCAACTATGCAATAGGAAAGAGTTTTGGCTTAATAAGTGTAATAAAAATAACTCACCCTGGTTGTCCAGTGGTGTGGCGGGGACGCCCGCCACGCTTTCTCCTCTTTCTTTAAGTCTCATGTGGCATGCGTCTTCCGGTTTTATAGGCACATGCGCGCTGGAGTGATGATGCCAGCGTACAATGGCGTGAATTTCAAATAATATTTAAAGGGCACTCAGATTAGTGATCATTGCCCATTATAGGATTTGTTTCCTGGTGCTCCTGAGCCTTGTATTGATTCCTGTTCTAGTTACAGATCGGGTTTGAATTCCTGTTGTGACCCTGCCTGGCTATTTGTCTATCCTGACTTCTGAATCCTGACCTTTGCCTGATATCCAACTCCAATTCTGCTTTACCCTCTGATTGACTTCCTGGTTTGACCTTTGCCTGCCTGATTACATTTACTTTCTGCCTGCCCCAACCCATCCTGATCTGACTACAATTCTTTCCAAACGCCTTGTACCACGCCCTTCTGCCCAAAAACTTTTCTTACAGTTGCGCCCGTTTGTCTGCCCAGAACCCCTTGCCTTGCACCTCTTGTTTTAAGACCTGGCGGCATCCATTTAGCCGAGGGCTCCTCTCAAGATGAAAGGTGGCTGTTAGAGGCAG
>CM044432.1:191382348-191406827 GCA_024363595.1 Xenopus borealis
CACGGAACTTGCCAAAAAATGTCGTTGATCGCTAGAAATAATCCATTGCACCCCACCAGCTTGTTTCTGTTTGCAAATGTCCAACTCTCACACCTAGGGCGATGCTGTTCTTTCCTGCTCTGGATAATCTGATTACTCTATGTAATAGCTTTAACAATTTGGATATGCCTGCTATTGAACATCCCAGGGAAATGTGTGGCAATTTCCTGCAGAACCGCAGTTAAAATAATTGATGAGTACATACCGAATCCCTGGTGGGGGGAAGGATTCTGCTTTTAGCTCGGTAGCGTCAGCATTGCGTCAGTTTGGGTATCAGCAGTGTCTGCACAGACTGTTCTATCTGACTGAGTCCTGGGCGTGATTTTATGCTGTGTACGAGCGTGAACCAATCCTGGGTCTTACACCACAAAGCCAAACAGATGAGTCAAGCGACTGCAGAGCCCCAGCATATGGGAAAGTAGGTTTCCAGCTTAAATGCTGAAATAGAACCTGTATGGGGTGTTGGTTTGCACAAGTTTGTCATGACATATGCCTCTTTGCTAATGATAATTCTTTCATATACGGATTGTTCATAAAAAAGTGTTTATTATCTTGGGAAACAACATTGTCTGTAACCGAGTCTCTGAATGATGTGACAAAAAACATGAAGGTTATGTAATGTTGCTTGCCCTTTTTAATCCCCTTTATCCATCATGGAGTAGCTACCATCTCAAACTAAACAGAAAAGAATATATGTTTGTGTATAAAATGTATATTAAAGACACTCACCTCTTGTCTTTGCCGTGTATAGCCAAGTTGAAAGGGTTAAAAGTGGATGGTTATGTTCATACCACTTACCTCTTATGTATTAGTAATAGTATTACTTGGAGAAGCTACAGGGGTTAAACATCATAGAATTGTATGTGTGTGTGTGCGCAGTCATGGAACTTGCTTTTATCTTATTTGTTGGTAAATTGACACCAGACCACAAATATATACATATCTCATTATAAATCTCTGCATTCAGGTTCAGAGATGCTTGTATGTGCATTCATTGGTATTTTTACTACCCTTTTATTTCTATTATGATGCTTACAGGTGTTTACATATCACAGATATGACTTGTCTTTTCCTTCTGTCTTGGAAATGCCGGGGTTAATTGATTCAAAAATAGAGCATCTAGCTCTCTGTACACTGCATGGTCGTGTTAAATGAACAGGTTGTATGTGTGGGGGTGTTGTTATACAGATTTGGCTTTGTGGGGAAACTAAGCAGGTTAAAAGGTACAAAGCAAGGGAAATCAATTTACATTTGACAAATCTTAGGTAGTATCCCAAGGGTTAAATCCTTTTATATAGTACGCAGCCTGTGTTTCAGTAGCAGCTTTCAGCACCCTGGACAGCAGCCTACAGGCACTTGAGTCTATTTAGGACCCTGCAGGCAGTGAGTGCTCGTGCACAGTATGAAGAGAACGCCCACCAAGCTGCCCAGCTACACAGTCAGTAAGGACGCAGGCTAGAGATGGGCTGGAGGTGAGCTGCAGCCATTAGCCCACACAACTCACATAATCTGTAAAGCAAGATACAGCGGCTGATTGTTTTCACAACTGGCTTTATCTGAAGCTACTGAGCATCGTCTGGCAGAGAGGACAGGAGCAGCTGAGATCTCCTTCAGCACCTTGGACCGCACAAGCCGGAAAAATGGCTCCAATCACAAGCAGCAGAGATGCTTTTGGTAAGCAAGTTCCCATCTAAAGTTTAGGGCATTTTAACCCCTTTCAAGTACCCTGCATATGATGTTGTGCATAAGTGTTTCCCAATATCCATTGGTGAATGAAATAATGATGGGACTTCAGGGTATGATTCCTTTCCTTGCTTGAGCTTGTTTTCTGACCTACATAGTATATATTCCAAGAAACTTGCAGGCTCTGATACCCATTACCTGTACATGTATTATAAAATACGCCATTGGCCACAACCTGAGAGGTGGTGGTGGTGGAGCCTCCAGTGCTTCCTGGCATTTGAACGGTATATCTTTTACTTTCACGGTTTCATGATTGTTTTAATAGGTGAAAGAGAGTTGCAGCCTAGGGGCATCTTTCCAGTAAAGTAGATCCACAGGATAAGATAACCATTTGAGACTTTAGATACTATCATTTTACCCATATCGGGGGGAAGTTTTGGACAGTCTTAATCAAGCAAAATAACTGTGCTTCAGAAGTGCCTTATTTATTTGCATAACTGCACTCCTGGAGATGCACAGATGTATCTGCTTCATTGAATTTCTTGAATTATTCAAAGGGGTTTTGTTGTTATTCTTTGGTCTCTCGGGGGCTGTTGGCAGTCCATTTTGAGGGCGTTTGGAGATGATTCATGGCTTAGCAGACATAATGCTTCCTAGTCCAGCCTGACGTCATGCAACAAGGAACATTAAAAATAGGTTTGCTCAGCATGATGAGTGTCACATCTGGAAATGTGTAGTCCATCATATCCAATGGTTCCTCTCTCCATTAGTTCTGAATGTCGTTGTCTAAAAATAATATTCCTCATGGTTGCACATTTTTTATGTGAAAGAGTAATTTGGCCTGTGTGCATTCTTCTTCTTTTACTAGAGTTGAGACGTTACAATTTAATATACAGTGCATTCATGAATGGGCTCACTAAATAAATCCTACTTGTGCATTAAGTATAATGTTATTATGGAATCCTTACATAACTGAAGACATTGTCTCATTGATTGTGCTGATATGCAGATGGCACGGATAGAATGTTATTGCCTCTCCTTCTGTAATTCATGTTACTTCTATGATGAACTGTAGATGCCTACTTATGCAGTCCTCCAGCTTTGTGCTAATTTATGCAGTCAATTAGATCACAGCTCAAGCATCACCCTGCACACTGTGCAGTTTCTTGTTTGCACTGAATTACAAATGGTGTGATCCATGCAAAAGTCTAGAAGACTTCTGCATAACTTAAAATCCATTTATTTATACAATTCAATTTAATATAAGTTTTACTAGTATTTTATTACATATATGGGACCTGTTATCCAGAAAGCTCTGGACCATGGGTATTCCATATAATGAATCCATAATTTGGATCTTCATACCTTAAGTCTATAAGAGAATTATGTATGTATTATTACAATAAGGTTTAAGTATATCTTTGTTGGGATCAAGTACAATATACTGTTTTATTATTACAGACAGAAAGGAAATAATTTTTAAAAACTTTAATTATTTCATTTCAATGGAGTCTATGGGAGTCGGCCATTCTGTAATTCAGAGCTTTGTGGATGACGGGTTTACTATATACTGTATGTTTCTCAAAAACACAAATGAAGACAAAGGGATCCAGGACCAACCACATTCATTACATCTATATAGAATTTTGGTGTGTTTGGTTGTGTGCAGTGGTTGGAACTTATATAAACTCACACTTATAGATATACTCCTCCTTACTGAGAATCTTTTGTTGACCTGGATTACCCACAAATTATTAAAACAATAGCATTTTAAACAACACTATTACATCTAAAGGAAGAAAAGTAGAAAAGTAGTAGCATAGATGTGAAAATGACTTGCCATTCCAAGATGTACCTGTGGGTGGCACATAATGTACAATCTTCCTTGTCTCTGACAATCTACTGTATGTCTATGTAATCTCACGCAAACTGTATTTTATGCAGTTAGAGTGTAAGCTCTTCTGAAAAGGTACTCAGGGGTCTACACCCATCTGTAAGATATATTGCCAAGCAAGGCATGCTTTCTTATTGTTGTTACAGTTCACTACTCTACAGGGAATACATATTAAGGTATATTAACAGTTTGTTTCTATTATTTTAGATGAAATTCCTTCAATGGTTGGTCTTGTTAGCGGGTTTGGACTTGTTTTCACTGTGTCTTTGTTCTCGTGGATTTGTTGCCAGCGTAAATCAACCAAAACAAACACAACACCTCCGTACAAGTTTGTCCATGTGTTAAAAGGTGTTGACATATACCCTGAAAGCTTAAACAACAAAAAGAAATTCGGAGCAGATGAAAAAACTGAATTAGCTCCAAAATCTCTCATCTCAAAGACTTCACTTCATCTTGATCTCGAAAAAAGGGACTTAAATGGCAATATTCCCAAAGCCAATAAAGTCAGAAGCTCTCCAGACCTTGAGGATTTTTCACAGCCTCAATTACCAGAAAAAGACAAAGATTCCATTTCTCCTGAGAGTGTCAAGTCCAACGCTTCTATATTATCTGTAGACAAGCAAGATAAACTAGGAACCCTCTTTTTCTCTGTAGAGTACAACTTTGAGAAAAAGGCATTTGTAGTGAACATCAAAGAAGCCAGATCCCTTCCGGCAATGGACGAACAATCCATGACGTCTGACCCATATATAAAAATGACCATCCTTCCTGAGAAGAAACACAAGGTTAAAACCAGAGTGCTCAGAAAGACTCTTGACCCAGCCTTTGATGAGACATTTACATTTTATGGAATTCCTTACAGCCAGGTCCAAGATTTGGTTCTTCACTTTATTGTCTTAAGCTTTGACAGATTCTCTAGGGATGATGTCATTGGTGAAGTCTGCTTCC
Organism: Xenopus borealis; assembly: GCA_024363595.1. Classification (NCBI taxonomy): domain Eukaryota; kingdom Metazoa; phylum Chordata; class Amphibia; order Anura; family Pipidae; genus Xenopus; species Xenopus borealis. The sequence goes on from CM044432.1 coordinate 191,386,913, forward strand.
CACTCTCGGGAATTGACCTGTCTGATGGCAGAGTGCTAATGAACCGGGAGATCAATAAAAGAAATGTCCGGGTAACTAATTTTATATGTTTGTCTTTATTATCACATTTATTGATTTTTGCACAAATCTTTCAAAATGAAAAGATTTTTTGTTTACTGGTGTAAGTGCCATGCTTTTTCATTTTATCAAAACTATTTATAAACGCATAAAAAAACTCTCATTAAAGTTGTGATTACATTAAAATTTATTACTGTTAAAAAAATTCACATAACTTTAAAATTCGAACTTTGATAAATAACCCCCTTCATTTTGTCACTAATATTTTTATGGGCTTATTTATCAAAAATCAAATTTGTGAAGTTTGTGAGGTTTTTTTTTACTTCAAATAAACTCACAAGTCAAACATTTTTCATTTTTTATTTATGAAAAAATCTGAATATAAAAAACTCGATTGAATACCTTTTTTAAAAACATTTTTTTGAATGTCTCCAATTTTTTAGAGTTTATAGGCTTTAAAAATATCAACTAACTTGAAAATTTCAAATGACTTTAATTTTGCCTAGGACAACTCCCACTGACTACTACATGATATGAGCAGCTTTTAGATGCTGATTTTTTACATTCCAATCTTGTAGATTTTTTTGCTTAATAAATTACAGACATTCGTGTTTTTGAATTTGTGAGATAGTGGAGAAAATGCAAAATGGAACCTTGTTAAGTCACCCCCTAAATTTAGAATTGTGAAGAAGTATTTTTGCTTTAATGATGAAGATGAATAAACATTTTATTAATATTTTTCATTTTTTTTTTTTGCAATTTTGATTGTAAATAAGCATGAATGTTATATTTTTTGTATCAATGTCAAGTAGAGTGTTGAAATAGCTAGTTTTTATGCTACTGTATTATTATGTAGTTCCTTATATCCGTGCCCCTACCATTTACATTAATATAAGCATCAACAATCCCCCTTTTTGTATATGAATATCAAGCTTTCTATGTTGTTTATCTTTAGAAATCATCAGGACGTGGAGAGCTGCTAATTTCTCTTTGCTACCAGTCAACAACAAATACTTTAACTGTTGTTGTGCTTAAGGCTCGGCATTTACCAAAAGTTGATGTATCAGGATTATCAGGTACTGTTTCATTCATTAAAGTATCTAAACTATGAAATATGCCTGGAATATATATTTCAAGATTCTGCTTTATTTCTATATCATTTTTGTTGTTACTTTGCTGTAGAAATCTAAATAATGGCTCCATATTGGACAGTAGCTCCATGATATACATGAAGTAGTGGAGGATTAGATATACGAGTAAAGCGGAGCACATAAATGATCTATAATTCAAAATGGTAATAAATAATTATTATGATAGAACAACTGCATGAATTCAATGTTGATTTCCATTTTATTTTTTACCTTACAAGAAAAAGATACATTGACATTGATCCACGACTTACATGTGGTTTAATAGGGTTAGATGATGATGGTCAATGCCACAGATCTTAAACCTCCTTATCCACCAAAATATTTCTTTTGACTGCCATTTTGTACAGACAGAGTTGTGAATGTGATTCACATTAGTGTTTTATATGTGCTGATATGTGCATGCAGCATTACATTAGACGCCTACGTGTTTAGGTTAAGGTAAGAGCATGACCAAGACCAAAGCCTCACAAACCAATTACTAGATCATGTTGAGCTGTCTTCTGCTTATCTATCACACCAGTCCAAGTAAAAATCTGAAGTGGGCTGGAGGTCACCTTTCAATATATGAAGTGCTTCACAAACGATACTATGAAAAGTACAAAGACCTCAAATCACTATTTGTTTCATATTGTAGTCTGTATTTTTCACAAATTTCATAGCACAAGAGTTTGTGTTGCAATTAAAATAGCTTTCAAATTAAAGTACAGTATCTGGAGTAAATAATAAAATTTAAGACGGTATTCATAAAATTTCTTAAAAAGGACAAAATATATTCTAGCAAGGTACAGCGTTAAAGAATTATATTTTATCTTTATTTCTCACACCTTACAGTTAATCAGAGCATGCCATAGATTATAGGTTTTAAGGAGCTTTAGGAAGAATGGGACATTCTACATCTGTATATGTAAGACATGTCACATGATCACAGAGAGTTCAATCACAATTTTGCTCGCTAGTACACCTATTGCAGTGTGTGAACTATAGTAGAAACTATTCCTGAGTATTAAAAATTAAAGATTCCCCCCTTAATATTTCACATAGGAAAATCAAGGAGGAACAAAGAAAAGAGGTTATAGTGGCCAACATAGTAGATAATAACATTTCGAATCGTAACAGATAAAGAATACAATTGGTATCACTCATATAAAAGTGCCAGTATAAAAGCAGATGGTTAGTTAGTCAAGCTGTCTTTCCCTAATGATCATAGTGTCACCTTGAGCATTAGTTCTTGGCACAGCACCACCATTGACTTGCAGCTTCCAGTAACAGGAGAGTTACACCAATAACTTCAAGTACAGCATGTTTCTAGGGCTAAACATTTTGAAAAGCATGATTAAAAAAGAGTACTATGGATACTATTTTGTGTTTCTTCAATTTTCTGTTCACCTGCAGCTTTTGGACTTCAGGCTACTTTGAGCTTCTTGCCCTAGAATTAATTTCCCAACCATGAGAGCCACCCCTTTCCTCTCCCTACTTTAGGAAAACAGAATGGAAATGTCATATTTAATGTATAATTCTAAATCTATATTATAATAGAACAGTAGTGTACACATCTATAAATTACCTGTGGGGTAGTTAAAAGAGAAAAGTATTGTTGTGGAAATTCAAGAACTGGAGATCACTTTAGGAAAAAGGAAAAGTTTATCAAATATTGAACTCTGGGGATTCTGAATGCACAAAGAGTCACAACCATGAACAAAGAGATCACAGGGGTTGTATAGATTTGGGAATATATGACATGAGAACATATGCATACAGTGTACAGGAGTGAAGGGAGTTGCCGGTGGGAGAGAATAGACATATGCTCCACAGCACAGAGAAACAAAGAACTGCTCTTACAGGCAAACAGGCTGCTCTGCCTTCAAGGTGACCAAGACTAGCTTGAGAACAAACTCCATCCAAGTTAGGGGGCTTCCACTGAATTTTATTCTCTCTAAGTATGTTGTAGTTATTGTATCCCTTCGTACTTGAAATTCCAGCTCTTAAATTATTCAGCAGTAGTTATATATTGTGTATTTTTGTAAATTTCTCATTTTGTAGCTTCCAAATAGTTTTATAGGATCTATAGCAAAAAAATATTTTATTATAGGCTCATATCACGATGTCCCTTATGTAACAAAAACAAACAGCAGGATACAAAAGCAAGCAAAAGAATGAGCTGTCACAATTTTCAATTTTGTATGGGAGTCTTACCACTGGACTCCTCCTTCGTTGACACTGTATGAATGTGTTTTAAAAAAGCTTTTACTGAAAATATAAATGTAGTAAAAACTCTTGAAATTAGATTCATTTAAAAAAAAATAATTTGCATCATAATCTGGTATAGTCTCTTCAATAATAAATAAGACGTTGATTTTTTTTCAAGCAATTATAATATATCTGATGTGTTCTCCATGCTTGTTATTCTGTGTGTGTTTGGGGAGGAGGGGTGGACTTCTAAACCAAATGATTAATGGTTTAACTAATGTGCTTCTTGCTATCCTTTACATGCTATTATCTGAATCAATGACTTCAGCAGATGTATTGCTGTCCTTTAAGACGGCTTTCAGACTTTCAAGGAATTTCCAATATGTGTATAGGTAGTTATTATAAAAGGGAGTGCTGGATATGTTTTGTAGCAAAAGAGTGGGCCATGTAGATGATTTATATATTTTTTTTTCAGCAGAAATTTTTGAGATTAATGTAAAAGTAATTATTACTGGGAAGTGTTAAGAAATTGCAAAGCTCCTCCTGTTTCATTTAAACTGGATCCTACTTCTTTGGTTCTTCATAGAAATTGTTGGAGGAGAAGATATTTTATTTGACTCTGCCTCCTTGGTCCTTCATATCAGTTTGTGAGGACAATGAGTGATGTAATGGCTGCTTTTATAAAATAGTAAGGGACAGCAGCAAAGATCCTCATATGGATATCTATGAGCTTAAATAAATATGTATTGTCCATGGTACAATTCATGCTATAATAATCTTAAAAGAGAAAAAGTAGTGATAAGCTAAACTGCTGCTGGGGACCTGTCTCCCTATGAAAACATTCCAAATTCTTTTCTGTCATGTTAGTTGAGTAAAATAAACTTTACTATACTTTACTATAACACTATATTTATTATTTAAAAGTTGTTTCCTTCAGTCTTGGAATTACACTATCACAGCAAGCAAGCAGGAGCCATTGTGTGGACACTTATTAGGATAAATTGTGTATCACCCCAAAATCTTGTGTATGCACTGGAATGGGGAACCTAATGCCCATGTGCTATATAATTATAAAGTGTGATTAGGGAAGGGGATATATGAGAACATCAGTGACATGTAGGAATTGCTGAATGGAAAGTGAAAGTAATTGACTGCCCCACCTCTATGCCTGAGGCATAGAGGTGGGGCAGATAATATTTGATTGACAGCTCAGATATTTAAACACCTTGATACGCATTATGGATGTTTTAATTAAAAAAAACAGTGTGTTTCATGTTTAATTTGCAAAGGACTTTCATTATGCAATTTTGCTGACAGGTCCACTTTAAATTTCCACCAGCTAAAAATATGCAAATTAACAAAATGTCAACGGTCATTGTCAATGCCAAATGCATTGAAGTCAGTGGGCATTTTTATCAAGCTTTCTCTCTTGTCAAGTTAATTGGTCTATTTTTCTAGCGTTAAATGAATTGGAGTCAATGGGATATTTTCTCAAGTTTTTTATTGTCTTTTTTATAACTCCATTAGAGTTGACATTTTTCTCATCCCATTTCTTGTGCCAAAGGCATTGCAGTCAATGGGTGCTTTTCATTGGGTTTTTTTGTGCACCAAATTACAAAATCTTTCTTTTGTGAAATGAAAGGCAAATTTGCTAAAACAATTCTCAAAGGTTAGACATGTGAGCCAGATAACAAAATGAATATGGCAATGTAATAAAAGGTGCAACATTTTCCTTGATCTAGTAAGCCAGAGAGCAGCCAATCAGATTTATATTTAAACAGCTATCTGATCTAATGTGGGTACTAGACCTTTGGCAAACTTTACACATTTGTTATACTGCCCCCAAGTGACCCAAATAAGAGGGTAGTAAATGTGGCTGCTTACAGTGAAAAAGGTATTGAAAAGCATCAAGACTGCATCAGTTGTTTTGCTAGTGGCCTACGTGGTAAATATTGAATATACTGGGAAATTATCCTCCACAGATGTGGCATTAAAGAAAAAGTAACACCAAAAAAGGTCTGCCTCCATGGCTACACAACAGCTTCTTTAGATAAACTATAACAGTGTTTCTAAAGCAAACACACCAATTTTACCAGTGCAGGACAACAGTACATTATATTGCAATTCCTTAAAAAACTATTTCATTTTAATGTTTTACTGTTCCTTTAATTCAGAAGTAGGAGGCAGTTAGAGATCTAAATTTCATCAGCATATAGATTATATTGAAGCCAAATCATATCAGTTCCTAAAATTCAGATATTTTTAGGCAATATCTAGTATAAGTAACTCTAGAGCAACACATCTAGTTGCTGTAGAATTACTTATACCATGACCTGGATAAATGAGAACCTTCATGGAGACTTAGCATAGAGACATGGCCTTTTGACAACCCAGGGATAATTTCAAATTTTATATGAAACTGTCTCAGACTTAATCATGTGGAAGATAAAAATTTAAGACATTAGTGGAAGAAAGGATATGGGATGGTTAGAAAGATAGGTTTGGTGAAGCACAGCCATGTTATGATTAAACTTGACACTGGCCTATTGGAACAAAGATGGGAAAGTTCTAAAATCCAGAAAAGAGTTGAATATATGGATAAGACTAACCACAACAGTACAATATAATTAAGAAAAGATCTGACAGGGAAAGTCTTCACCAAGGTGCTAATTTTGCTGGGTACAAAAATTTGTATAGAGGAATAATGAGCATGGAATATTTTTTTAAGTTGAATTTGGAAAATATTTAAAATTTTATATTTTATTAGAAATATGCTGGGAATTGTAAATATGTTTTTTTTTATTGTTTACTCTTATAAATATACAAGATTCATCCATCTATATATCTGTGCTACAAGTAATACAATAGCTTTTTATAAACCAGCAAATATGTGAGAGCTTACTTTTGTAGTTAAATGTGTTCCTTGAAATTAACAAATTACCTTTTCTTTCTTTTTAATTATATATTTCAGATCCTTATGTAAAAGTGAACCTTTATCATGCCAAGAAAAGAATTTCTAAAAAGAAAACTCATGTGAAGAAGTGCACCCCAAATGCAGTATTCAATGAATTGTTTGTCTTTGACATTCCTTGTGAGGGCCTGGAAGATATAAGTGTTGAGTTCCTTGTCATGGATTCAGACAGAGGATCAAGGAATGAGGCTATTGGTCGATTAATTCTGGGGTCTTCTGCAGATGGAACAGGTGGAGAGCACTGGAAAGAAATCTGTGAACATCCCCGGAGGCAAATTGCCAAGTGGCATATGTTGTGCGATGGTTAGCGATAAAATAGAAATGAGTGGACCTTACTTGTTTCCATAAATTGTTTTCTTTCTAGTGTAAAATAATTTAACAATGCTTGTAACTACATTTTTTTGTTTAACACATGGCTGATGTTGGAAGGATTAGCAGAAGAACAAAATGCTAAAATTATTCAGTTTGACAGAAATAGTAGGGGATGTTTGAGAAGTCTGAACCTTTCTGAAATATAGTGAAATCTATTGCACAAGATTGATGTGGTCACTCGATTTAAAACACAGCATGAACAATGACTTCAGAGATGGATTAGTACAAAATGGTGTCCATGGCACGGTGGAACTTCTCTCCTTGAGACCCTGCAGAGCTGGCTTTAGGAGGTCCAATTAGTCCGTGGCTTCCCTGGCACATAGACAGTGAAAGTGTAGTCCTTTAGTTGGTGAAATAGTTTACCAAGGGGCCCAACACTACTACAGATGGCCTTGCTTCTTTGTTTCGTTATCCTAGACCTGATGAGATCTAATGATACCACAAGATAGAGCCAAGGGAGTTAGCTCTGTAATGAAAAGCAAACCTGGAAAAACCACTGAAACTGATCAACAGTAAAAGGAACACTTCATTTCACCTGCCATGCATTGCTGTTTTTCTTGTGAATTATATGGAAAAAAAATCTGCTGTTTCAAATCGTGTTTTCATAAGTGACAAACTTAGTAGATAGAAGATGAAGAACTGAAACAGTATCAAAGAGCTTGGACTCACACACACATTTCTGGCTTAATAGATATATAACCCAAAGCGGTGCAGGAATCCAGTGCTTTGTTACATTTGCATACAAAACTCCCCCTTTCCAAAGAGAATCTATATGACAGTAACCAAATGTAAATTCTATATATTGTGAGCAATTCAACATGTCATATTTTGAGGTACATTTGCAACATTCTAGCAACAAAGCTGATACTATTTATGGTGCATTAATGACAGACCAGAGACATTGTAAAGTAACCACAAATTAATGTCTGATTTGTCGGGTATGGTGGTGTATTACTGATCTACTGATCTTATATTATTAGCCAATGTTTATATAAATGAAATTTCAAATTATTTAGATCATTTGCAAAATTCCAGTTTTTGCCCCTCAAAAAGATCAGTTCATAAAACTGTGTTCTTCATTACAATTTAAGGTATTAAAATGCATCCACTTATACCTATGAGTATATCACTAGAGTAACCGAAAATAAAATAATGAACCTTTGGTAGGGCAGTGGAAAACATTTTTTAACCCTATTCTTTAAAAGGTGCATTCACCCAAATCTGACTTAATACCCTTTTCCTACTCATTTATGGTTCAGTTTGCTACCCTATATCCATACATTTATATAGATTTAGTTAAAAATCCTTGAAATAAGCAAACATGGAACATTCATCATTTCCTTTAACTGAGATTTTAAAAGGAATGATATTAAATAAAAAAATCAATTCCTTCTTGGAACACAGTAATAATTAACATTACGGTATTAATTTGCATGATGGAACAAGCCATGATGATTTAGGTTTTAATGTATATAGATAAATAAATATATTTTAAGGTAAAAATACTAATGCAAATGTCTAAATAAGTAAATTAAATATTGTCCCTACATTCCCCAATCTTTAAGTAGGTCAGTTTCTAAATATCTGCCAATCCCATTTGTTATAATCACTACACAAATTTAGAGTGCCTACTCAATGTATTCACTTTGTACAGATGAAATACTGTCCTATTTGATCCTTTCTTAAAGACAACCTATGCCGTCTCATGTGATAAAGCACCTATATAGTGGGAGCTCCAGCATTAAATGTGCTCCATACTGATTATAATGGTAATTCGTTGTCTTTGCTCCACAATACTCATTTTAATTATGTTGTAGACAATTAAATAGAGAAGTTAGATTGATGGGAAAATTACCTTAAAAGCTTCCTTTAGACTTGTATCATCTGGGCTTTTGATAATATTTCTTATAAATGTGATCAAACAACGTATGACTCATTTCTCAGTATTGCTGATTAAACGCACCTATAGGGGAATGTATGTAAGAAAGACTAATGAAATAAACTTTTGAATAATTTTGCAATCGCACATAGAGAATGTTTTAAGATCTGCTTAAATGTCATTTGATATAAAATTGTTTCTCAAGCTTTTATTGAGTTCTATTATAAACAAAGAGAGAAAATGTTGAGCCTGTCTTTTGCTTACAGTCCCCACTAGTGTTTAATGGATATTAATAATAACTACAGTGTGTCACTGGTCATTCAATTCTTAGAGAACCCAAAAACATTTTTTTGACTGAAAACAATACAGTAACATGTTGTAGAAAACAGTTTTTAACTTATTTTTTTAACCAAATAGTGTTTTTTCTGTTAGCCTAAGGGTGTTAATAACCGTATATGATATAAAGAATAAAAAAAATTGAAATCTAAACCTAAAATAAATAATGGATGGATACATGAATGAATGAAGTCCAACTTAAAGTTTTCTTGAATTATTTTTCTCTAGAATATAACAATTATACATATGTTTTAAAATACAGAATTCATTTATTTAATGAATTAGGGGTTCATCATAACTATTAATCATGGAATCATTTTAACAAAAATCAAAAGTGAGAATTTTGATATCAAGGGGCAGATTTACTAATGGTCCAATTTCAAAGTTTAAAAACTTCGAAATCCGACCATCAAATCAGGTTCATGTTCGATCAAATTAAAATCGTGCAAATCATTTGAATGCATCATTCGATTAGAACTATTCGAATGATGCTCAATAAAATTCTTTGAATTCTTGTAGCTTAGAAAAAATTTCAGGACAGGCTTTAGGAGGTCCCCCATAGGCTAAAATGGCAATTAGACAGCTTTCAGGGGATGAAGTATCGAATTCAAGACAGAACTTCAAAATTAGAATTTTCAAAATTTCGAATATTCAATAGCCGAAGTAGCCAAAAATTAATTCAATATTTGAATTTTAAAAATTCTAATTTTATTCAAAAACTCACTTCGACTGTTAGTAAATGTTCCCCCAACTGTCACAATTACAAAACAATCATACATAGCATGATTAAACACTTGATAGGCAAGCTTTCATGATAAAACTGGAGGTTATAAAAAATGGGCATCTTGGCTGTGAAAAAAAAAGCTATGAAAAATTTAAATCAGTACTTTCTAAGTAAAATCACTTCCATAGGTTTAGTTGTTATATGAATACTTAGCGTAACATTTACCAAGAAACTAATTTGTTAGTTGTGTGAGGGTTCTTCTACGTTGCATAAACTCGAATTTATGTATGTGTGCTTACAAAAATCCAAATGTCAAAAAATTTTCATGAAAAATGACTAGGGAAAAAAACTCTAATGATTGAATTTATGTCCCAAAAACAAATTGATCAAGCTTTCAGATTAAAACCAAATCTTTACATCAAAAAATTTGAATCATGAAAAACATCACATTAGATTTTTGATAAATCTGCCCCTGAGTGCTGTCAAATGCAGATTATTGACTTCTTAGACAGTGATCATGCCTTATTTTTTTTTAATATAATTAAACTGTAAAACGAAAGATTTTAGATGGTGCTGGGCACAGAGCTTTTCTCAAAAGAATGGCACCTTGTGAGATTTTAGGTTGCACAAGTAAATCCTGCAAGACTCAAAGAATACAAAGGAACATATTTGTATCATTGATTATGAAGAAAAAGCACCTGCTTTGTGTTAATAATGCCTGAAAAGTTCCTTAAACTCATATCCTAATGGTACTCATAGAACAATAACAAAATTTTTTGTACCTCTTGCCATTAGTGTTTAGTTATAAATGTTGTATACACTTGTAGACTTGACTTTTTATATGCAATAGAGCATGCCATACATGAGGAGAAATAAGCATTATTAATAATTAATTTTATTCTTCCCATAATAACTGCAGTCACTAAAGTAAACACATTTGCACTTTTCTTTTTAAATGAACATTGTTTTCCTATTGCATTTGGTGTTGTAAGAAGATTGTTGGCGCTATGCAAATTACAAATAGGGCTTATAAAATTTGTCAGTTTGGCAAACCAAAAAGGAACATTGAACATTGAAATAATGAAGTAGACTACATGCACATTTAAAATTAACGACCTTCCTTGTATTTGATATTCTGGCAACAGGGGCCAAAGACAGACCTGAATTCCAAATTTTCTGTAACCATGTTTTTGGGATGAAGAAACTCAACCCTATTTGAAGTGGATTGAAGGTGGTTCTTGATTTCTGCCAGTAGATCTTAACTATGCAACATTGGCAAATGATTCAATGACAGAGAAGCACCATTTTCTTAAAATTTAAAGGCACACAATATTATGTAAAACAACAAATCTGGTCTAAATCTGGTAGACATGAATCTTATGCATATGCTGTATTTGTAGTTTCCTAGAACAAATCATGAAGTCCCTCTACCAACATTTAAGGACACAGTATTTAACCTTTTTATCAAAGGAAAGGCCTGGTAAAGCACATTTGAATTTTTGTATTGTTGTGATGAGTTTGTGGCTTTTCTCTTATGAACTGTTTTATGCAATTTTTATATCTTAGTTGTCTGTACATTACTTTTTAGTAAAATTTAGACAGCTAAGCAGCTTTGCACTAGGTTTTCATTATTCATTTTAATGTGGCTTTTGAAATGTTTGATTATCTGTTCTGTTTCTGCACACAAAAAACTAAATGTTATCCTAGATTATTATTATGACTATTTATAATAATTTCTCTTTTCTCTCAGTGATTCTATTAAGGGTAGGGACAGACAGGGAGATTCGGGGAGATTTTGTCGCCTGGCATTTTTAGCAGGCGACAATCTCCCCGAATTTCCTTCTCCCTGTCTGCCGATCATTCCTGGGACAAAGCGCCAGCGCCTGTGCAGACGCGGCGCGGCAATTTCCAGAATCGCCCGAAGTTTCCTCAAGAGGTATCTTCGGGCTATTCCGGAAATCGCCGCGCCGCGTCTGCACAGGCGCTGGCGCTTTGTCCCAGGAACGATCGGCAGACAGGGAGAAGGAAATTCGGGGAAATTGTCGCCTGCTCAAAACGCCAGGCGACAAAATCTCCCCGAATCTCCCTGTCTGTCCCTACCCTTAAACAACAATATTTCAAAAATATTGTCTGTCATTCCCATGATCCTATCTCTTGAAGGTGGCATTATATTACATGCCTGATCTTGAATATCACTTTTCTTAAGCAAAGGCATATGGCTTAGTCAACAATGGCAATGTCACCACAAAGGTAGTTTTTTGTCACTTAATATGGCAATCTTCTATACAGTGAAATTAATTGGGAAAACATGTTCTTTACATGCTACAGGTTCATGCATTGCTCTTTATTTTAACATTGTGAAGATAAATTCAACTAAATTATTAATTTTAGACTGAAATTGTAAAAATCTCAAAATGTACTATGAACAGAAATGGACTTTTAATGAAGCGGCAGTTCCTTTTTTCACTCCACCCAGCTGGAATTCAAATGTTGGATGATACAAAACTATTTTGTAGGCATCAACATGATGCCCCCTTGCTCATTGCCATTAAACGTAACGTTTAAAATTTGACCAGAGTAGAATTGTAATTCTTCCATGCATAAATATTTTGAAAAGTTTCTCAAAGAAGAATTACAGTATTGTAATCTTAAGCGTTGTTTGTCCATAATTCCATAAAAAGTTTTAAATGTTTATGGAAAAAGTTGTTTAATATTTTGGGAATTTTGGATGAGCTTCTTTGCATTCAAAGACTATCTTGAATGTAAGCAGAGAAAAAGGGGAAAGCATCTTTAATTATTAAAGTCTAGCACCATACTGCATTTAAAAAAAAAAAATAATAAGATATATTTATTCTGTTGTTCTCATGATGTGGTTTGTTGTGTCTAAATAGAAGACGTGACCGGAAGCATGGTGTATGGGGTGTTGTATGTTCTGTGCCAGCTCTGTTGTGTGTTTGTTGTGTGCCATGTATGTAATATAAGAATAAATGTTGCCGCTTTCACTCATGTTTAAATTAAAAAAACAATTCAATGAAAATCTCTCTCTGTTGTCTTTGTTCTGGTTTCAGGAAATAAGTTAAAACCAAAAACAGAAGAATTTTCATGATTTTCTTGGAGAAAATTGTCCGAGGATCACATGCCAGATTTGTTTGATCTCGGCATAACAATCATGGTTGGAAACCAATACATGTATACAGGTTGTCAAAAGGAATACTCAATGCATTGCATAGCCAAAAGTTTTGTGATCTGACAACCCTAATGTTATTGGAATATTTTCCAAAAATGTCAATACAAAATAGCAAAAAAAATCTTTTATGGTGCAACCTAGTTGCATTTTGGAGAAACTGGGTAATTAGAAAGCTCTTGTTTACTTTTGTCCTGTTTACTTTTCCTTTCAACTGCCATTATCCTAATGTATAAATTATAGAACACCAGTCTTATTATAAAGTATGCTGAATAGTATGGAATCCAAAATTCTAAAATATGTCAGCGATAATTAAAGCTCAAGAAAAAATAAGATGGAAAAATTAAAATGACAATAGTTCCACAACCTCATATGGTCTCAAACGACCTTTAGTGCAATTGACCTTTTACACTTCACCACTTGCAATTTGTTTATAAGGGTACTTACAGACCTTACTTGGGTTAATCTCTCTTGCTAGAGGGAGTTGAAGAAAAGTGCATATAATGTAAAAACTTCTTTATTTTATGAAAATAAAAAAACCAATAGGTTGAACTCACATTTATGTGGTTAGAACAGGCATAACTTCTCTTTCCGTTTTAGTCTAGGTTTTTTGCAGGTGTCCTTGATGATTTGCGGTTGAGGTTCCAACCAGCGTTGCCTTTACACACCAATCGCTGCTTCCATGACGCTCGGATTTGACATCCGCCAGCTATGCCTTAAGCGTTTCACCGCTTAGTGATTTTATTTGAGCATCTTATTTTTCCCTGAGCTTTTATTATCAGAAACTTTGGTCACATATTTGCTTTGTAACAAATTTATTTTATTTTCTCCGGACTTTTAAATAGTAAAATGAAAATTAGACAATAGTTCCACAACCTCATATGGTCTCAAACGACCTTTAGTGCAATTGACCTTTTACACTTCACCACGTGCATTTTGTTTATAAGGGTTCTTACAGACCTTACTTGGGTTAATCTCTCTTGCTAGAGGGAGTAGACTGGTGTTCTATAATTTATACATTAGGATAATGGCAGTTGATAGAAGAAGTAACCAGGACAAAATATCAGCTTTCTAATTACCCAGTATTTTTTCTCAATAATATGTTATACAGATGTTTGTTTTGGCAGAGACTAGGTCATAACTTGGGTAAAAGAAACAATAAATGATTTAAAGTAGACAGTTCTCCAAGGAAAACCTAAAGCCATAAAGTATACATCTTAAAATGGGAAAGAAGTTAACCTTTCAGCAAGGCAATGACCCAAAGCACTCAACCAAAGCTTCAATTGTGTGGATAAATAACAAATAGTAAATTAACTTTAGTGACCCATTCATGGCATATGCTGTATACAATAATTGTGAACTGACCTAAGGATTTCTGTCCATCAATATTCCCCATGGAATTTCACTGAGCTTGAACAATTATATGAAGAAGTATATTGTTAAACAGGAGGTTGTGATTGATTGATGATGGGTAACCCAATGGATAGGTTTACAATGGGTGGGATGCCTTTTTGCCAGGAACGGTATATTGAGTTATTTTTATATTAAAGCAGTGATTGATTCATGTTAACTAGGCATATTCCCTTCTGGGAGTCAAAGAATGTGCCTTGATCCTGATCAATATTGAGAGGGTGTTGCAATGGTTGTACTCAGTAGACATCTATTTTATTAACCTCACTATTATTTTATATTATTGATTACAATAACAACATATTACCACCAAAAGTAGGTTTTTTGAGATTACCATCTAATATAATAATAAAGAAATGTTTTTGATAATTTTACAATTATTATTATATCAAGGTACGCCACTATGAGGTTAAGGCTACATGTGCATGCATTTTCCCAGGGATATGCAGCTTTCTGTGCTCCACCTAAAGTAGAATTACTATTTCCATAAACCAGACACAGGTTGGGGGCATCTGATGATATGAGTGTGGACAGACAATATAGTTCAGCATTCAACACAATACTACCCTGCAGACTGTTCTCTAAACTGAAGAATTTAGGATTTAACAGTCGTTTGGGTGTGTGGGTGCTGGACCTTCTCACAGGCAGAACAAAAGGTAGTGAGAGTTGGTAACTGTGTCTCTACAAGTATCACTATTAATACTGGAGCTCCACATGGTTGTGTTCTTATCCCCCTGCTGTACTCTCTCTACACCCACGATTGTGTGGCCACACATCGCTCAAACACTATTGTAAAGTTTGCTGATGACACAGTATTGTTGGGCTTCATCACAAACAACGATGAGATGGCCTACATGGAAGAAGTGGATACCTTGACACTGTGGTGTCAGGAAAACTGCCTCCAGCTAAATGTTATCAAGACCAAGGAGATGGTGGTGGACTTTAGTAGGAGAATACAAACCCCTTCACAGTCCACATCTCTGAAGACCTGACATGGTCTAAACACATCCAAGTTCAAACTAAAAGGGCAAAGCATCGTTTAAACCATCTCCAACAGTTGAGGAAGTTTGGGGTCTCTTCGAATATCCCAGAGACTTTCTACTTCGGTGCTGTGGAAAGTGTCCTAACAAAGAACATTACATCCTGGTTTGGAAATAGCTGTGTCCAGGACTGCAAAGACCCTCAGAGAGTGATATGTGAAGCAGAACACTGCTGCAGGTCAGCTCTTCCATCTTTGCTGAACATTTATACCAACAGATTCTTTTTTTCACTTCCACCTACTTTCACATCACCACAATACAGTACAGTACAATCCACATATTATGCACTTTCATTGTGTACAGTTACTGCACCATTTTCTTTTCTTTTATTTCACCATCACCACGGTTATTTCACGTGGTTATTTGGTGTACTGTACTGCTGTTATTTTTATACTGTCACATATTGCACTGCTGTTTTTATATTATATTTTTATACAATCTTCACTCACTGTCACTTACTGTATGTAAATAACATGGTTCATCCTGTACTACATCTGATCTGCTGCTATACATACGTATATATATATATTTTTTATTATATATCTATATATATATATATATATATATTTGTACTTATTTGTAGTATTTAACTAGTATGTTTTAATTTTGCACAGTCTAAAAAAGTGGATCAGGATGCATTTCCCTGTATGTTGTACGTGTATAACTATGCATGTGACAAATAAAAGAATCTCATCTTATCTAGTAAGTCCCCAAAAACCTAATGTAAATACGTTCTTAGCTGAATGATAGACAGCCTTCCTTCTGTAACATGCCCTCACATACATTTCTTTCACAGGGAGGCCCATTTATTAAAAATCAAAATTTAGTGGTAGTAGAGTTTTTTGATGCCATGATTAAACTCAAATTTTCTAAAATCCCAAATACCATCAAAGGATCTGAATAAAAAAATACAAATGGAAAAAGGTGCTGAAACATCCCAAAAAAAACAAAATATTTAACTTAAAAAAAAAACTCTTTGGGGCAAATTTATCAGATTTCGAAGTGCAAAAACTTTGCATTCAAATTCAAAAAGACCAGCCTAAATTAATCAATTTTTTTCAATTGAATAGCTCATATTTGATCGAATTCGAATAGATCAATTTGACTTTTAAGTGCTTTCAATTAGAAGTTTTTCCCAAAAAAACTTAGAATTTTCAAAGCCCACCAATTGAATCCATATAGGGTCTAGGAGGTTCCCCATAGTCTAAAACAGCAACTTGGCAGGTTTTAGATGGCAAATTTTTTAAGAGACAGTACAAGATAAATTTTGAAAAATTCTAATCAAATTTGGACTGTTACCTAATTAAAGTACACAAAAAGAGCTAGAAAATTCGAAATTTTTTATTCAAATTTTCACTGTGACCCTTGATAATTCTGCTCCTAAATTTTACCTTTACAAATTAGAGTTTACAAGCAAAAAAAAAAAATCTGAAAAACCTCAAAGTCTGTGGGACAAAAAAAAGATTTTCATTTGAGTTTTTCGCGGTTTTCTCACTATAAATCTCAAATGTCTTGAGTTTTAATCAAATAAAAAATACAAAACTCTAGAGAAAAAAAAGAAATCTGGATGTTAGTAAAAAGGCCCCTTAGATGAGGAAATTAAGTCTTTGTTTATTTAAAAACCCTAAGAGAGTTAAGTCTGGGTTTCTTCAGGTAGATGTAGGGAAGCCCATATTGGAACGTCCTAAAGCAGAAGCGAATTAGTTTTTTTCAATATCATTATCTTTTTTAGTTTTGCTGACTAACATAGAAAACTTTTCAGACTATGATTATAATACTTATTTTTTGTGAACAAACTATTCTATGGTTCTTTTTGCTTACATGAAGTTTCCCTTCATGATTAACCAGTATTTAGCCAGTCATTAAGGGTGCTCTTATATAGGTGTCAGCAAAGCATTTGAGGGAAGTGCCCTGATATTTAATATGCTTAGACAGGCATAGATGTATACTTAATGGATATTAATTAAAATGCAGTGGCCTTATTGCCGTTGGCCATAGAATAGGAAACAGTATTGATGTGGCTCTTTCTCAGCATCTTTTATTAGCATCTGTTGTGATTCAATTGTTGGCCTGAGGGTCAACATTGGTGACCATAATCACAAAGGTTCACTCACCTCTAAATGGGTTTATTAGTTTTTTTTGTCTTTGGAAAAAAGAAGTGTAACCAAAATAAAACTCATTCAAACAGTAGAACACTATACCATTATGGGATCTGTTATCCAGAATGCTTGGGATCTGGGGTTTTCCAGATAATGGATCTTTCTGTAATTTAGATTTTCATATCATGTCTACTAGAAAATCATTTAAAACATTAAATATACCCAATAGGCTGGGTTTGTTTGGATAAGGATTAATTATATCTTAGTTGGGATCAAGTACAGGCTACTGTTTTATTATTACACAGAAAAAGGAAATGCTTTTTAAAAATTTGGATTATGTGATAATGGAGTGTATGGGAGACAACATTCTGAACTTTTACGATAATGGGTTTCAAGATAATGGATCCAATACCTGCAGTCTATTCTGCCTTATTCTATGTTAGGAGATTGCTCATCAATACAGACATTGCTGTCTGCAGCTACACTAAAATTCTTAACTGTTCTCTGATGCAAAGGGAGGTGCAATACAGTCTTCCATTTTTGGAGCAGAATTCAGCAGTGACAAATTAAATATGTCTACAATATAAATAATCTAAATGTTTTGCTAACAGACTGAGCTAATGGCAATTTATTACTCTAATGGGGAATGTGCCAGGTTTTGTGACCTTTTCTTGTCAGCAGAGTAATGGATTAGACAACAGGCAAGGTTCAGTGAACTGGCGGGTATAAATGCAGGCTTTCCACTCTCTGAAATCTAATCTGCCTGAAGTGAGCTCCACCAGGAACAGTATTTTTATTTCCCAGAATATAGGATTATTGTAGATACTATAATTCCTATGATTCAGGTGAATTGCTGACAATCGCCATTTAAGCAGTTTTATTTTTAGTAAAGCTGTGTTTCATTTAGCCTACACAATGGACTTGCCTGTACCAAACAATGAAGCAGAAGGAGTAATACTCTCGATTGAAAATGCCTTGTGGGAAAGGATTCAAAATGATTGTAGATTGTGTCAGTGCAGTAATGTATTAAATATTAAAATGTTTATTAAAATATACACCACCAGGGTTTTAGTCAATGTTATGATTGTGACCATATTCAGCTGTCAATATTCCTGAGGACTTTGTGGCTACAGATGCAAATCAATCATGATTTCATGAAGATGTCAATTAATACAAAAGGGTAAAGAAGATCTTGTGTTGCCTTTATACAATTATAATGTGCATCTGAACTGTGAACTGTGTTGGTATAGAATCCATTATCAGGAAACCTGTTATACAGAAAGCTCCAAATTAAGGAAAGGCCATCTCTAGTGATGGGCGAATTTATTCGCCAGGGGCGAATTCACGGCGAATAAATTCGCGAAACACCAGCGAAATTTCGTCTGGAGAAAATTCACCCAAAAAAACGAGTTGCGCCTCGTTTTTGAAGCGACACAACGGAAACGACGCGCCGAAGTTGACGCGACGCGCGTCAAAAGCGTGCCGCGACTAGCTTCGCGAATTTTTCGCCAATTTGCAAATTTCTCTGGAAATTTTTCTGCGAAGCAAAACTCGGGATATTCGCCCATCACTAACCATCTCCCATAGACTCCGTTAGAATCAAATGATCCAATTTAAAAAAAAAATATTTCCTTTTTCCCCATAGTATTAAAACAGTACCTTGTACTTGTTCCAAAAAAAGATATAATTAACCCTTATTGGTTTTATTTATTGTTTACATGATTTTCTGGAAAACTAAGGTATGAAGATTCAAAATATGAAGAGATCCATTATCTGTAAAACCCCAGGTCCCGAGCATACTGGATAACAGGTCCCATACCTGTACATTAGAAGGTGTATTGAACCCTGATGAAGTGCCAGGAGAGCTAAGGCACGAAATGTGTAGCACTCTCACCACCCCACTGTCTATTATACTTATGGTGTGCATCACTTTCTAATCATGTGAGTCTCTTCAAATATTCCTGGTGAGCACCGTAGAGCGAGCACATAGAGGAGGAATGGCTAAACCGGTTTGAAGTTGCTGACATCCCGCTAAGAAACTTTAAACAAATATATTCTTGTGTATTGAACCTAGACCTGCCTGTCCAGGGTCGGACTGGCCCAGTGGGACACCGGGAAAAAAACTGGTGGCCCCCGTTTATTGTGAACCCCCCAGTACGACCTTGTGCCTGTCCAACATCTCATTCCAAAACCATGAAATCAATCCTCCCCTAACAGCCTCTAACTGTTTCCACTTGATATTTGATTGTTGCTGACTGAAGTTGCTTCCATTTAACCACAACAGCATTAGTAAGGGTTTGGCAATCATGTTGGACCGTAAGATGTGGATAGCAGCCTCTGATCCATTTCATGGAAGCAGAAATTATTCCTATTTTCCCCAACGTCTCCGAGTTTCACGCCCGGTGTCTGGAAAAGAGGACGGCACCTCTCCAATATGTAACAAAGAATGGATTACCAAACACAGGAGGGCAAGTGTAGTGGGGGGAACCCCTGCATGTTTAATTC